>JAGDQP010057821.1:0-12669 GCA_022664845.1 Lepisma saccharinum
TCTCAATTTTTTGCCAATAGGGACAAGGGCTTCTATGAGAGAGGCATCATGATATTACCTTCCAAATGGCAACACGTTATCGAACAAAACGGCGCATATGTGACCTAAATCGGATCATTCTAACTATGGTAAGTCAAGCCTTCAATGTCATGCAAAAATACTGGATTACATTTTACTACACCAGATATATATTATATAATAGGGACATTTGATCAATCTTAGGGACATGATCAAGAAAGAAGGATATTGTCAAGACTCAGCTTGGACACAAAGCTGTGAAAGCCAGATCAAAGGACGTTAATATAAACTTTCAACAGTTCTTTAATATGATTCTGATATATTAAAGATCAGCAAACAAAACCTCATGCGACATTACTTTTGATGAAAACACAAGATGCATGACTGCGAAAGAAGATTTTTTTGGGAAACAAAACAAACAAGAAGAATCTCATATTTTTAGTTGCTTCAGAACTAAAAAAAATCGGAATTAAAACACTAATTGCCGAGGAAGATGCTGATGCTCCCATTGTGAAAACAAGTATTGAAAAACTGAAAATACATTCAAATGTACGTCCAGTTTTTTGGTATAGGAAAAACTAAATCCATGGACATGATACAGACTTCAAAAGAAGTCCGAACACAAGCTTTGGTGTTTACCCATGATGGTGATTCCAAAGAAGAACTGTGAATCAACGGAGAACGCTTTATTCTAAATCTATATGGAGTGAAATGACACTTCAACCTTAACGAAGCTCGCTATTTCATGTTAACTAAAATGGCCAGAAGATCTAATTTAAGATCAAATTTGACCTCGCAAAGCTTCCTCCTACCTTTGAGGCTGCACATGAGCATTTGTTTCGAGTGTATTTACATGTACAGACATGGCTTAGAAACAAATTAGATGCCACAGAGTGGGGATGGAAGATGGAATATGTGAAAGAAAGTGGAGGTTCTGGGAAAACTTTGACGGTAGTACCAAGCTCGAAACCCTTTGGACCAGACGATCTTCTTCACCTCATTTCTTGCAGCTGCAAATCATCTTGTGGCAACTATTGTGGGTGTAAAAAAGTAGGAATAAATTGTTCTGCCATGTGTGATAATTGCAATGGACTTTCTTGCGATAATTCTCCTGCCTTCAATGATGTTACCGACGTTGATGATGACGAATGAGAACATTGTAGCATTTTGTCTTAACCAGATTTGACAGAAAGCTGAAGTGGTTTTCATCAGCCTACATGTAAATATCGATTGTATAAAATCTCTGTACGTATATTTAGTAATATCGTAAAAAGTAGAATAATTTGATGTATATTCAGTGTGTCGTGGGTGGGTGGTCCGTGACGGTGTTATAATAGTAAAATAAATGCGGATTTATTTTTAGTCTTACTAATTTTCTCAGGAACTTTGCATTTCATTTTCTTTAAGTGCTTTTTGTTCTTTCGTTTTCGCATTTCGTGAGAATGACGTTTGGCCTTTTTCCCTTCGTTGGAAGACTGGTCAGACTCTGAATTTGCTGACTCAGGTGATGTTGAACTGCTAGATCCTTGGGAATCTGCATCGGATTCAGTGGATGTGCTGGTTGTATCACTTTCAACATACCGCTAATGCTTTCCTTTTATTAACTCCCATAAAGTTGGCTTAGATTTATTCAAGCGTTTTAATTTTTCCTTTCTCTTTTTAACACTGAGTTTATTCGCTTCAACTGCCACTAAAGCTTTCGGTAATGATTCAGCAGTTTCATAACATTGTGTTCCTACCCTGTCCATGTAATAAGGAGGTAAACCTGTGCAAATTATTTTTACTTGGAGTGTCTTCCGACATTTGTGCATCGTATTTATGTAAGAGGAACATTTTATCGTACAAATAGTCCCTTACAGATTCGGTTTGCTCTTGTACACGATCACGAATTATTTGACCTCCGTCGGCTTTCGGATTAATCCTAGTAAAAGACTGGACAATCGCCTCTTTGAATTTCTTGTATGTCAAGGCGTTGAGGTTTTCCTTTTCTATGCGCAGTTGGAGCCAATTTCACCCTTTGCCTACGAATGTGCTTGGAAATATTAGTTTTCCCTTATCACCATCCCAACCTAATTGGGTTCTAACGTCATCGTAAAGTTTTACAAATTCTTCTATTGAGTCTTTTTCGACATCAAATTTAGACATTGGCAAAGTGTGATGGTTTACTGTCACATAGTTATTGACCGGTGGCGGTGTAGGAGGATTCATTTTGGCTGTTAGGCTGTTATCTAGGAATTATAACAAAAAAGAATCATGTTGTTATGTCTATTTGGTTATGGAGATATAACGCAATTTCTGAAAGTCTGTAAATTTGTAGTTCGGGGGCGATTGAGGGAAGCAAGAGGGGGAGGGTCGGGGACTTTCGACAAAACACTTCCCTTATGATGCTGTAACAACTGGCAAATTTTCAACTTTTTACTAATTAGTTCCGACCTAAAACCTTTATTAACTGGACTACACTGGCCGGAGTATACAAAGCGCACAATGAAGGTATTACACATTTGTGGAACAATGTGGAACTATTTGCAACAAATCAGTGTCGAGGAATACATCTACATATATATCTCGATGGCTCCGATTCGATGATGATACAAAATCGTAATCCTGATAAATTATATCCAATTAGAGATTTTTTCGCCGAAGGACGCAACGGCTGCGTCATGGCTTTAAACCTTAATAGATCAACCCCTAATTATGCTAGGAACATAATTTTGGTATCAATGTGTTCCTGAAAGATGAAGCTTGCCGCCGATTTTCATTTCATGTATGTAGCGGATAAAATTGTGGGTAGAGGGAAGGTAAATGTCGTGTTTTTGTTGTTTTTTGCATCATTTTTTTGGTAGGTCATTCCCCCCTTGGGGTTCAGTCATAAATATTGAAATGTGAAGCAATAAAGTAGTCCACTACACGCTAATACGCTGCAAAAGTACTTGTTTGCTTATATTGGGGAAGTAGGGGTGGGGAAAATTTGGCCAATTTTTTGTCTCAGTTTTTTTTAAGTAAATTACACATATTTTCTGAACGGTTCCGTATAAGAAAATATCTTTTCACTGAATTGGTATAGAAGCATAATTGTTGTTGCTGTGTTACCTCGTTGGAATCTGTGATCCATAATCTTACCAACGATGTATGAATCATGACTCTGTGATAATTAGGAAGGTCATCAGGGCCGACAACGTGAAGGTCTGCAACGGCCCTTCGAAAATGATATACAGAGCGTTTTTATAGGAATTTTGTTTTGAATTTTTATCTCGCTTTGTATTGCAGCAATGGCTACCATTTTTTATATTATTATCACAAGTGTATTGTCTACACATTAGCTTCATTTTGTTAGCGTAAGGTGACTGTAAGGGTTACCAGGGGCCCCAAATTCTATTGTTTTTATACTTTTAGGATTTATTTTGTTTCTTCTTCTACGAATAGGGTGATAATTCCACAAGTGATACATCGTTGGAATTAGTGTTCCATAAGCTCTCCAACGAGGTATACTCATTAACCTGTGATAATTAGGGTGGTCACTAGGGCCCCCAACGTGAGATTGATTTCGTTCAAATCCCTGCCCGGTGTGATAGTACGTTACAGAATGTGTATGTAGCGGGTGGTAACATTACTATTGGTGAACAGCTAATGTTATTTCGAGGACGTTGCCCTTTTCGTCAGTACCTTGCATCCAAACCGGGAAAGTATGGAATTAAATTTTGGGTAGCGTGTGATAGTGAAACATCCTATGCTATGAATCTTCAAGTGTACAAAGGAAAGGAGCGTAATCAGCGAAGAGAAACAAACCAAGGTGAGCGGGTAGTATTAGATATGATCAAAGGACTTGAGAGAAGTGGGAGAAATGTTACCACTTTCCAAGTTTTCATCTTGCGTTCTAGTTCGGTGAATAATGTGGTTTCGAAAAGAGAAATGATTTGTCCTTGACTTTTGAGGACTCCTTATTACATAACCACGTAGAATACTTACATGTGATTCGCTGCGGAAACTGCGATAACAGTACGAGTAAAACAAAACTCAACAGATGCTCCCCGGCACAGAACGAGATATCTCTGTTTTCTTTCCCCCTTGTTGCGGGTGGCTACTAGGAAAGCAAAAGAAATAAGGATACATCGAGTGATGTCTTTCGACTTACGGAATAACGTTTAAGCCATGTGGAGTCCGTTTCAGGTTTTCAAATCTACGTGACTACCATTGTCAATCTGATTAAATATCGTTAGTAGTTAACAATTTAACAGACATCGACTATCCTCTGAACACTTCGTTATTATTCCGAGCGCAGTCGCTTACGTCCTGCTGCGTAAAAAATAGGAAAAATTGTTGGCGGAAAACAAAAGAGGAAAGTTTGAAAACAGGGTATATATATATATATATACAGAGAGAGAGAGAGAGAGTTTCAGGAGGAAAGGTAAATATTCTGTGAGGTGCTTATACGGCACAGGACTAGTACAGCAAAAAAGTTTATATGAACATATAATTTTTGAAAACTTCATTTCAGAGATACACTTACATAAGAGTTGGGCAAGGGTGACAAATGATATCAGTGTCTGAAGCACTAGAACTAGAGAAAATCACAGCAACAGTGACACAACTTGTTACAGGACACTGTAGGTTACTGTTGCTGTGCATATGTGTCAGAGCAGATGCTCAAAAATGTCTCTATTACCCTCCACACAGTTGCGGTCTCTGATTAGGTACCTTGAGGATATTACTCTTTCCACCCGCCAGCGTATTTTGTATCGAATGGATGGACCACCACGCCAGTTAACACGTAATGTGACTCATTTGTTGAACACAGAATACCCAGGCTGGTGAATAGGACGATTATGGCCCTGTTCAATGGCATCCTAGATCCACAGATTTAAGACCATGGATTATGATATTTGGAGTTGGCTAGAAAAGAAGGTGTATGAACATAGAGTGAACACACCAGAGGAAATACGGGCTCATATAATGGCTGCAGCGGATGACATTTGGGGTTCGCTAGAAAAGAAGGTGTATGAACATACAGTGAACACACCAAAGGAGCTTCTATAATGGCTGCAGCGAACGAACTTCATCTCAATAGGGAAGCACTGCGCCAATATAGGCAATTGCTAGTGAGGACCCGTAAGTGTATGGAGGTAAATGGAGACATTTTCGAGCACATGCTCCAACAGTTGTGCATACTGCCGATGACCTACAGTTTCCTTAACGTGTTCTTTCACTTTCGCTGTGATTTTCTCTAGTATTAGTACTTCAGACACCGATATCACTCGCCACCCTTGCAAAACCTTTATGAAAATGAAGTCTTAAAAAATATATGTTCATATAAACTATTTTTGCTGTACTAGTCCACTGTGCTAAGGCACAACTCATAAAGGCAAGCGAATGTTGAATAATTTCAATAGGCCACTGTTTCTTGGCTTTAGCTGGTCACAGGTTATACAACATAATTTCTGCGTAAACAAGTTCAAATAGTTCAAATGTCTTCTTTATATGGCAACACAACTTTGAGCTCAGCAAGCTTTACTCGTAACTAACACACAGGGGGGGCTCAGAACACCAGATTTTTTTCCTGAGGTTTTAAGTGAACTTGTGCTTCCATGTAAATTGTCCTGTCTCAGTACGTAGTTAAATCAACATGACAGTGCACGTGTAGTGTTGCCTCGCTTTTCTTGTCGTGGGGTGTCATTAGTCTCTCTGGTTTTCCAGCAACTATTTTTCTTTACAATCGTTATTTTAGACATGACAAACAATAAACACGGAAGCATTGCTTTTCATTGTGATATTAGATGTGGTGAAGAAGACTGGCAACCAAGTGATCATAACACTGACAGCTGTGAAAGTGAAGATGAGGTACATTGAGACCACTGCATTGTGAACAATGATATGTAATGACAATTCGTCTTCTAGATTTTTTCTTAAAACTGTTGGAGGAAAAAAATGTCTTTCATATTGTAGTTAAAGTGCAGTTTTTCTGTAACTTTCGTTGAAATTCCGAATTATATTGTAGGTTTGTTGTCATTATTGAGATAAGTATAATATGCGACAATTCAAACACAAGGTTTAATATATTCTTTTTACCTTCGTGAATGTATTTCTTCAGAAAAGAAATAATTCTTGGAGTGACTGTATGATCTGTCCTAGAACCTAATGAACATGTATGTCAAATTTAGTGCATAGCACTGCACACGTGTGGATTTGTATTTATAAAGGCATTTCGATAAGTTGAATTTCAAAATAGGCTAACAACACTGATAACTTTTGTGCTTGAAGTCGGGGACAATCATAGCTTTCTTCTATTGTGTTGAATGATATCTAAGATAACTTTGGGATAGAAAATATTTTTAATGATTTTTAATAAGTTGGCAACATTGAGAACTGTGCAACCCAGAATCTCGCATATACCAAAATATGTGTAATCTAGTGTTTAAAATATGTTGCATTTCTCCTATATAAAATAATTCCTGCTTAAAAGGACGTTAGCAATATTACAAATTGTTACCTTAAAAAAAAGGAATTTAGGAAAGAACGAATGTTCATTCAAAAAAGAAACGGAAGCTATGTGTGATGCAGATGCACGAAACTAAGAAAGGCAAAGAAACGATATTATGGGCTTGAAATATTATGCGACAGCTAGAAGAGGAAGGATAGTGGGGAGAGGGATTGGTCGTACACTGCAATGCATAAAAAAGAGGGGTCTGTGGTATGCTATGACGTTCAGCTCAGATAAAGTGTTATCAGCTCTTAAAAGGAGAAATATTACAAACTTTTCGAACACCACGCGTCATATTACACATTTTCGTGAGATTGTCGGCCATCTTGAAGCGCGAATCGTAATAAATTATGAAAATGGCACGTAAGGGGTTGAGTGGGATGGTTGAAAATGCGTTTACCAGCGGAGCGAAGACGGAATAAAAGATGTTCAACTGCTTGCATCTTATTTTATTAACATTATCCAATAGTTAAATAAAATACACTGTTCGCATCAAATAACAGGTCGGCTGAGGGGATGGGATAGGACAGAGGAACATGCACCTCGATGTCCTGGACAGATTTTGAATTGGTAAGGAATGTCTGTGCTTGTTGCACAAGTCAAGCATTTCTATTGAAGTTTAAATTTAACTAAAATTTTAATTTTTTCTACGTTTATAATATCCAACCTCCGACAGAAATTTCATAAATCTCTTACTTCTTACTGTTCCATGACCACACGATCGTTATTCACCATTAACTAGGATGACATCAGCGATTTTCCTACATCCCTGAAATCAAAATCAATACCTCATGATAATTATTTCGATCAGTAACCTCTACGACCTCCTACGGATAATCTTATCATTATGTTTAGCTGTTTTCTATCCACTGCTGGATGAAGATCTTTCCCATTTCTTTCCACATATCTATGTCTGCTGCTATTTTTACCCATGTAGCTACTAAAAACCGCTTGACTTCATCTAGCCATCTTGCATTTGGACGTCATGTCGGTCGTTCCTTTTCTCTAGGAATCCAATGTAGTACATTTGTCGTCCATCTTCCACCTGTTCGTCTGTCTCTATGACCGGCCCATCTGCACTCACATCTTCCTCGCAGTCTTGATTATATCTTCTACAGCTGTTTGTGTCCGAATCCATTAATTTCCTGTCCCTCCTGGTTACTCTTAGCATGCAGCATACCATCGATCTTTCTTAATTTATGAGTTATTTGCACATTCAATGTTCAAGTTTCATAGCCATACATCATCACACGTAAGACACATTCATTATAAACTTTACGCTTGAGACATATTGGTAGTTTTGAAAATAAAATGTAGCCTTATAAACGAACAGTACGCCATTTTATATCTTCTATTTATTTCATCAGTCAACTTGGAATTCGAAGTTTTGAGCTGGCCTAGGTAAACATACTGATAAAATATGCCTATTGGCTCTCCTTTGATCTTTATTTCCATCTTTGCAGCATGTTGAATGTTCATTACTTTTGTTTTACTTAAATTCATTTCAACGGCTAATTTCGAGCTCTCATTACACAACTCTTCCATTCGGGTTTGTAGTTCTTCTGCACTTAAAGCAAACAGGACTATATCATCAACGAATCGTAAGTGATAAAGATATTCGCCATTAATTTTTATTCCAAATTCATCCCAAATTAAATTTTGGAAGACTCTCTCCAGGACAGCTGAAAACAGTTAGAGCTTGATATTTCTAATAACTCCACAATAACAATAGAATTGAGGCGTCATGGTACTCTTAAAGGCTTGAAATCTGCTTTATCGCACAATGTAAATTCCAAAAATTGTGCACTGGGGCGTAAGGGATTCACCATATGAAAAAATTACGTTACTAGAAAACCTTTGAAGTAAAGATGGATCGAAATAAGTATGAATGTGACCACCATCAACCAGGCAACAATGTTTCGTCTCAAGGTCGATTCTTTGCGGGACGATTTTTAAAAACGATTCGCGATTGCATAACAAAGAAGTAAGAATTGAAAAAATAAATGTTTGGCGTATTTATCAGTAAAAGAGACTGTCATTGTCCTCTTAGACGGCGGTGATTACATCTATTATCTGTACTGATAACGAAAGCAGACTCATTCACATTTGTTTCGACCTACTATTTATTTTGGAAAATGTCTGGAATTTTCTTATTTTCTTCTGGAAATCCCTTCCGCATTCGTTGCACAATTTTGGAATTTTGTATATTTTCGGATAAAGCAAGTTTGTAGTCTTTGAGGTTACCATTCCGACACTGTTTTACTCTTAGTGGTACTGGAAATGTCGTTCTACATTTCATTTTCCCACGCTTTCAGGGGCTTGTAGCACTGAGAGGAAGTATTTGTTGATCCTCGATGGTCTCTGCTTTCTTTCAGTTCTGTTCATTTTCATGGCAGGAGTCTCGCGAGGCGGTTTAGTCATTACTATTTTGCAATACTCATAAAAGGGACCCAGGATTTTTGTCAGTCAAACCAGGCAAATATCGGGATGGTATCTTGAACTTAGGCTCTATCCGACTTCTTCTTGCATCCCTTATCCTACCCCATACCAGCCGTACACTAAAAGCCATAAATAAAATTCTCATTGTTAATATGTGCCTTAAATACCTGCACTCTCCAGCCATATGACGTCAATATTTTTTATCTCGCGATCCCATTATTGTCTCAACTTATAATTTTCATGGTAGCTGTAGAGAAGTATGACCAACATATAAGAATTTTTTTCAAATTTTCAGACGTCCGATTTTGAGAAAATCAAATTTGAAAATTTCGGGAGATTAACCATTGATAAGTAATAAGAAATTTTGTAAATTAGCCACACTGAAATTCTGATTGTTTTGTGTATTTTGTATTGAGAAGAAAAACAACTTACTATATGGGTTACGGCACTCGCAAGTTCATCGCCGCAGTGACATTCCCCATAAGATCCTATCGTGATCGAGATAGTTTACATCACAAACACCTACTTCTCGAAGATGTTCTAATATTATCCTCTCAACGTCATCTCAGTCTTCCTAACGGTGTCTTTCCCTCCGGTTTACCAAACTACTGAGTCAAATATTTTTATAAAAACATTTTTAACATTGCCCACGGACACAAGCAATAAACCAAAATCATAGAAATCTGAGATGGCCTACTAGAAAATTTAGGTGGAATTAATGACAGCTTGATTCGATTTTCTTGCCTACAGAGTCGCTTCCTGCCCGGCAGATTTTTTTTTTTCGAAGATCGCAGCACCTATAACATACTTATTTTAGACTCTTATCTTAGTAAGTACACTTAGTACAGGGCTACAGGGATGGCATTCAAAATAACGTATAGAACATGAGAAGATTTATACTTTCAATTCAACTTAGTAAAAGGTTTCGTTATAATGCAACTACTCCCTTCCCAAAAATTGTAGCTTAGATTTAGAAAGAAAGAGGAAACTTTCGACGCTATCATCCACAGTTTTTTTTTTATTTTTATTTTTTTTATTTTTTTAAAAATTAGCCACAGTGATGCCGTGGCTATTACCCACTGAAAGGGTTACGCCCTTTTATTGGGATGAGATTTAATGAGAATGTATTGGTAATATATAGGAGATGGTCAAAGAGGTTTTTGGTATACTATTTCTATTTATTTCATTAAACATTTGGACATTACGATTTTGCATTGTAATCATACGTGTATATGGATAGGATGTATATAAGAGCAAATAAATATATCAATCAGATTAATGATGAGAATACAGTGCTATCACGTCACAACCACTACATAGAAAGTGTTAATTTGCACGAATTTATATTTACTTCTGTCCCCGGGGCTCTTCGGGCACTGATGAGATACGTAATGAGCCCTATTTGTTTCTAATGGTTTACTGTGCATTAGATGGTAAGATGAAATCAGGCGGGTCTGGAGCTGTGAAAGATGTTATTTGCGGTAAGTCAATGTGATCGTCTGGAAGCGTGGTGATATAGATACTGGAAAGAAGTGAAAGTGGGTTGATCATTAGAAGTGGGCGTTCCTGCGTGTAGGTGGCATTATGTTGAATGGTGTCTAAAAGCAGTGGGTGATTATTTTCATATCGACCAGTGATGTATATTAGGCGAAGTGTTTCTAAATGGAACAGGATGTGTGGAATTGTTACTCGAGCATATAGATCCTCAGTAGGGCTTGGTAGTTTTATACGATGTGCTATACGGAAGGCGTGGCGTTCTAGGATTTTGAGTTTATTGTAGAATGACTGAGGAGCAGATACCCAAGCAGTATGTCCAAATGTGAGTACAGGTCTGAGGAATGCTTTGTATGTGTTGATAATTGTTGATGGTGCTGTAAAGTGCCCCCTGTGGTTTAGGAGCCGGATTAAAATGAGGTGCCAAATGATTGGGATGCAAATTTTGAATTACTAATTTTAATTACTCTATACACCTCAACTACAAAGTTCTCACGCAGATTAAGGTATTAAATTAGCAAAAAGGGGAGTGTTGGGGGGTCAGCAACACAAGATTCTCCTGTTAATTTACTTCTACTTGGGATCGCCACATTTAAATCAAAGAAGAGAAATACAAGTTATCAGGAGAGGCGTGAGATTAAAAAAACAAAAACAAGAAAAACACATATCACACAGAGGATATGATGATCTCAGGGTTAAATGAGTTAGAAACCATATGGGTAATCATTGCATTCTCCAGGGCAGTATCTTAAGAAAACCGGAACCAATTCTAGGTTTGTCATCTGCTTGCACCAACCTAAAAGCCTGGAAACAGAACAACACATATTCAGCACTGAATATACAGTACTTACCCCTCTGAAGACCTCACTCAGCATGGGACAGGTTACCAGCAGTTCCAGAGAAGAAAAATATGTTGTTTCCAAGATAGATATTAAGAATTTATTCCACAAAGGAGGGTGGGAGTAGAGATGAAAGATAAAGCACACTATTTACACTAAGACACTCCTCACAGACTTTGACATGTTTTTCTTAATACATGTCATATTTCACCTCTGACAACAACACTATTTCATTTGAGCTCATATATATAAAAAAAAATATCTTATTTACACACACTTATTAGTGACGTCACTAGCTATTTGCATTTTTATGGAATAGTTCAGGTTTAAATTCATAACCACAAAATCCTGGTAATGCTTGAAGTGTTCATCACTGGGTAAGTTCAATTATGTTGCAAACTAGAGGATACCATTACGGATAAGTCACACGTTGTGGTAAAAGTTCTGGACCTACAGTCTTTTGGTATGATGACGTCTGACTGTCATTGTGAAAGTGATGGATAAAAAAAAAATATCTTCACTCGTACAACAAAAACTAGCACTGATATGGGTTTAAAAGCCGATAGTTGAGAGTTCGTTTAATTCTAGGTACATAACGTACCTCTCTGGTAACTTTGACTTTACGGTATGAATGCCGAGATAGGTCTCCGCTGAAGGGACTAGGCCAGTTCACTTGTAATGCTTAAGTGCACAATTCACTTGACTTGGCTTACACACTTTGCTGCATATATATTGTTTGTAGGATTGCAAATGTGTACACTGGCACCAAGGTGAAGATATGAGTGTTTGACATTGCCGTTACTGTGTAGAATCGTAAAAATAAGTTAAGTTTCACAATTAGGTGGTCATCAGAAACACTGTAAATGTTCACACACCTAAACAAATTACGAACAGTGGCATTATCAAATAATGTTTCACTGGATTGTTTATGCCACACAAAATAATAGTGAATGAAGTTTGAACGTAATGTCACTTCCAAAGGTTAGACGATAACGCTAAATGTTAGTGTTGAGTCCAGGCCCATGCTTGGACGGATAACGGATGTATAAGCACTTGACTATGATATCAGAACACTTATATCTCGAAATAGCTGTGGATAGTCCACGAACCAAATAAAAACTGACTCTCTTCGATTCGCTTTCACCTACTACAAGTCAATTTCTCTATCCCTATGTATAGACTCGCTTTCTAAGAGCCTAGCTTGCTGTGTCCACCAAAACACCTGTTCTCGGAACAGGGTTGCCACTCGTAGTGGTGTAATGTAAACATGATTAAAGAAACTCTATTTATACATAAATGACGTGATGTCACAATTACACACTCTACTAACATGGACATACAATCTAACTATACATTCTGTAATACATACTACATTAAAACACTTATTAAAATTATTGAAAAAAT
>JAGDQP010057822.1:0-12668 GCA_022664845.1 Lepisma saccharinum
GGCCACAGTGTTGTTACATTGTCCCCAATAATGTTAATTCCAAGTTGATGTGGTTATGTCGAAGTGTATAGAAGGAATTTTTTAAAAAATGAAAAAAGTGGCAACACTGATATCTGGAGAACAACGTCGAACCCGGAATACCTTTGCGACCTTGCCCAGTGCCAAAGGAAGACAATTCTTAGTTTGGGGTACATCGATGGACGCGTGTGGAATTGTATAGCTTTGCCACCCCCGTTACACACCTGGGGCTGTGAAACCAAAAAATTAGAAACCCGCTTCTAATAAACTGACGAGACTTTTCTAATGATACCTTAACCAAGTCCCTACGTCTTCTAGTTCCTGAGATATAGGAGTATAAGTTTTACCCGAATCCCCCGTTTCACCCTATAGGGTGTCTAATAAAAAGTAGAAGAGCCAATCCTAATGAACTGACGAGGGCCATCCAGTGACATGTCAAGCAAGTCCCTAAGTCTTCTAGTTCCAGATATAAGAGTCTGAGTTGTACCCCAATCCCCCGTTTCACCCTATATGGGGTGACTAATACAAAAAGTAAGATAGCCATTCCTAATGAATTAACAAGAGCTTTCAAATGATACCTCAACCAAGTTCCTACGTCTTCTGGTTCCTGAGATATAATTTTTTTGCAACAGACAGACGGACGGACAGACAGGAGCGGGATATAAAGTCCCTTCTTTTAGTTTCAAGGGACCTATAACTTACACCCTAAATTGTTCTTTACTTCCATTTTGAAGCTCGCTGAATCCAAATCTTTTTCCTTTTTTCTACCCCTACTTTATTTGAATGGGGGGGGGGGGGCGTCAAACCCAAAACTTCACGGAGGACCACCAATATTTGAGGTTGAAAACTCCCGGCGTCTCTGATACTAAAACTGTTTTCAGTTTCTCCATATCATTTATACTTTTAGAGTTATTACAATTTCTTTTTTGATTGCGAGGGGTTCTTGCACTAAACCCATAAGAATACACAGAGCTACTTAAGATGGCCTCGTGACCTTAGTTTCTGCCCTGTTGCTTCGAAACTTGGTTCATATCACCTTTCGTCCTTTCCGAATGGAACGCCAAGGTCAAGTTTGCTCTTTTATCACCCAACCCTCTTCTCGTGATCCAAATAGGAGCCCTTCACTGTTTTCAATATGTATGTGCAAAACACACACACGCACACACACATAGACACTGTGAGTTCTGTACGTTGTGAGGAACAAGACAGCAAGAACTGGTGGGAGAAATGAACGCATGCGCAGTTAAGTGTGTGTTAGATCACGCGTCAGGTTTGCCAACGTCTATGCGGATTCCAGTAAAGGCATGGTATGAGTGAAAAAAGATATACATCTTTATACGATTAGCGAGGGCAGCGCCACGCACGGAATGTGCAGGAACTTAAGCTATACACTTTGTATGCACTTTTATATCAAACGGAATCCCGGATCCAATTTTACAAGTGAAGTTTTTTTAGGTACTTGGACGTTGTAGAGTACGAATAACACGGCTTTTAAAGCAAGACCTGAATACGGATCTCAGAAACACCGGAGTCTCATAATGACGGCGAACAGTAAATGTAAGTGAGTCGCAATGATAGTGGGATATATATATATATATATATCGCACGCAACATATTGGCGTATCTTGCTACTAACATTTTTGTAAATGATAAATGTAAATAACATCTTATCAGAAAATATAAAACGTAAATATTGTGCCCCGATTTTAAGAACTGTTAGAAGCAGATGTTTTCTCTTGTCTTTCGTGTGTAACATTAGTGTTCTATGGAATACTCGATTCATTAAGAAAGAAATAATTACCGGGCAACTGTAGGTTTCAAAGTTCATTTTCCTTTTTCCATGTTCGGTAAGGATCTTTTCTACTGGACAATTGAAATTACACTTTTCAGTAAACTTCAACTAGTGGCCCACCTAAAGTACGAATAGTGTTAGGTTTCCTTTTGGTGTTTGAAATTCTACTTGCCTAAGTTTTTTCGTTGTTTGCTACATACTACAAGAAATCATAAATATCTTTCCAGAACCCAGGACATGTGATAATGTTTTCTTTTAAAGAAAAGAAAATTCCAACCCTTGCTCGCTCACTCACACTCTCTCAGAATCACACACCGCCGACTCAACGTTAGTTGGGTGGCCTATCTTCTTGGCTTAGAGAAAAATCGTGTATAACAATTCACGTGAACATAATTTTGGCCATGATAGTACAACAGAGGGAGTAAAAGTTTATAGGCAGTATTCTGTATTAGAATTACTTTTGCCCCCTCCCCCAACCTTATAGAAATATTAAATAACCTCTTAATGATTGCTATTGTATCAATGATACAAAATAAAAGAAGCTTCAAGTCCAATGAAAATAACTGATCAAAATGTGGTAACAAATATATTAAGAAAGAGCTAACTGTAAAGCCAACCTAATCCTACGCGTTCAAAATCATTGTATTCCAAGATGATATTGAAAGCGAGAGCATTTCCTATTCCGATGGTAATTCCTCCTCTTACTAGTTCAATGTCCTCCGCTTACTAACAATTTAATCTTACGATCATTTAAAAATGATTATGATATGCCTAACAGAAAACATTCTGCATAGTGCCAAGATCGCTGAAAGGGAAGAGGCGTCAGAAATTAGGGATAATCTTGGGTTCATCCTTTTTGCTCATCCTTGAAAGCAAACTGCTTGATAACATTGCTGAGATTCAAAAGCTTTGCAAAAAGAAACAGCTAGTCTTGATAGAGCGTGGCAGTATTCGAAACTGATAATTCACCCAACTGATAATTCGAAAGCTTTAAGAGGAGACTATTCTGGCTTTCTGACTGATGGATGAAAGTTAGTACAGTCGTGGAATATCTCTTGTGCATTGAAAAACAAATGAAAGAGGTATGTCAAACGCTTTCTTTTTTGTAAGAAGTTACAGTCGACCACAGAATTGATGATCCAATAAGGATTTGAAATAACAGTATTTAACGCCACCCTAGACATTGTGATAAACCAGCTGGAATTGAGAGTTAAAAGCTTCCATCCCACGTCCGTCGAACTGAGTACCGTATCTGGTTATTCATAGTGACATGTATATAAACGGCAGATGTACTTTCATATGAACTTTGCAGGTTATATGTTGTTATGTTTCGTAATTATTAATAAATACATGCATATACAATATGAAAAGGCGGAAGAAACCGACGCATGAATAATAATACATAATATGTCTGACATGTCTCATAATAATAAGTCTAACATGTCTGATACTAATTATTCAGCTAACTCTCAACTTGTATGTAATATTATAGTTATGTAACCAACTGCAAGTTTCAGTTGTGTTTATACCGCAGGAAAACTCTTCTGGACTGTATGATTGGAAAACAGGAGCTTCAAACTGCATGGGCCATGACCTCCCCTGGAAACGTGCTGACCTATGTAGTTGCTTAAGCTGCTCATTTCCCTAAAAGGTGAAAACTGGTTTTAATATATGAGTTGAGAGAAACAGTGAACAAGAGAGAGTCAAGTGATACCTTCCAGTAAGAACACTTATACGCTCCGCAAATTGCCGAACTGTAAGCCATGCAGCGAAAACGAGGAGGATAAACGTTTTTTTTTTTTCATTTACATATAATAGCACATGCCTTTTGTACAAATTCCATAACAAAATTACCAGGTGTATGCATACGTAGTTTCCGGTTTACCTAAGAGATAGCGCCAGCGAAAAGTGCGCAGCGTATTCATTTGACACATACGTCATTTTGTTCGTCTCACATTAAACTACAAACACACACAAGTTGAGTCCGCCCAAACACAAGCGTCTTTGTTTTATCGTTCAGTGATCATGTCGAAGTTTGTGCCTGAAAAAGATCATTTGTGGCACGCATCGCTTTTCTTATTTAATCAAAAGAAAAAGGCTGTTGAAAGTCATCGTGTGCTGGTAGAAACATATGGTGAACACGCTCCATCGATTAGAACATGTGAGACATGGTTTTGACAATTTAAAAGTGGTGATTTCAATGTGATAGACAGTGCGCGCTCTGGTAGACCACAAAAGTGCGAGAAGGAGCAATTGCAGGTGTTATTGGAGGATGACCCAACTCAAACTCAACGCAATTCGCAAAAGCATTAAATGTGTCACAAGAAACAATCATCAGACGTTTACGAGCAATGGGGAAGATCAATAAACTGAGTAAATGGGTCCCACACAATTTGAATGAACGTCAAATGGAAAATCGCAAAGTCACTTGTGAAATGCTGTTTCAACGCCACGAAAGAAAATTCTTGTTGTATCGAATTGTGACGGGTGACGAAAAATTGATTTATTTTGAAAACCCGAAGCGGAAAATATCGTGGCTTTCACCTGGCGAAGCCGGTCCTTCAACACCAAGGCCAAATCGCTTCGGCAAGAAGACCATGCTTTGTGTCTGGTGGGACCCGAGCGGTATTGTGTATTATGAACTCTTGAAGAAAGGCGAAACCGTTAATGCACTACGCTATCGCCAACAAATGATTAATTAAAATCAGGCATTGATCGAAAGACGACCGGAATGGGCCCGAAGAGATGCCAAAGTGATTAAGTTACACGACAATGCGCCGTCTCACACAGCAAAACCAATGACATACACCTTGAAATCGCTTGGATGGGACATCCTTCCGCACCCGCCGTACTCCCCAGACCTGGCGCCATGTGACTATCACCTCTTCGCATCAATGGGACACGTGCTCGCAGAGCGGAACTTCAGCAATTTCGAAGACGTTGGAAAATGGCTCGACGAATAGTTTGCCACAAAAGACAAGCAGTTTTTCTGGCGTGGTATGCATCAATTACCTGAAAAATGGGCGAAATGTGTAGTAGCCGATGGCCAATATTTTGAATAAAACAAAATTAATTTCCCTTGAAAATTACTTGTTTTCTTTACCACAAAAACCGGCAAAAACTTATGCATACACCTGGTATAAATATGTTTTACATATACCACCATGTACCAGAATTCTATTTTACTAATTCACGTGTGAGTTTAGCTCGAAGGATTTTACACAGTCTCCGCCCATTACCTTGTTTACACTAAATTTAAATCGATTTCTGGCGGCGCTGTCAAAGTTTTGACGCATATAATGAGTATCAGTACCTTGTTGCCATTTCCCTCCTACACTTAATTTAAAGATAAATTGCAAAATATACCAACATGGCAAGTTAAGGACCCAGTTGTGACTTTCATTGAAGTGACATTCCGTTAGTCAAGGGCCCGAAGAGAAGCTAACGCCTTATAGAACACCCACTTATATTTTGATCCAAATGTCGAAAAGAAGGTTTTGTGCCCATTATTTGGGTATCAAAAGGGACACATGGTCCCCTAGAGTAAATTTGGTGTCATGATACAGGATAGGACGTACAGAATCTTGTGAAACCACCCAAATGTCAATTAATAAGTTACTTGTTAAATTCTCATTCAGTAATGATCTTCCATGGCCATCACCTGTATTAATAGACTAGCTTATCACTGCCACGTCATGCAAAATTTTCCTTTCTCCTTCATGCCCACATTTAGAAAGCTTACATTTTGACATACGCTTTTGATCAATCGTTACATTTTATAGAACATTGTGTGCTATATTTACTTGAATATTTATTACTTAACACAATTTGAATTTTCACCTGGCTCAAATAACATTTTATCATTTTCCGCTACATTATTGGCCGTTCCTTCTCCCAAACGCCCTTTCTGATACAATTATTAGTAATTTTATGTTAGTTTAAAATTTAAATTATTTCAAGATATTTTAGTGATTGCTGCTGTACTTTTATGAACTCCCCCTTATTATATTTATATTTGCTATATTTTCATACATTAGGATTTGTTCTTCAATTTCTGGAAGATTTCAATTAATTGTACCTCCTTTCTGAAACTCACCCCACTACAATCTTATTTTCCACTTGTTTTATGTACATAAGAAAAACTTGCGATTTGTTACGTAGTTTGACAAATGATTGTAGATAGTGACTCTTACTTGACAATGAAGTGCATTTTTGCAAGGAAACGTGTAGTGCCCACGACTCACTCCTCAAAGGTAGGCATATACAAAAGCAAACAGGATGCCTGTTGCCCAAAGGATGATTAACCAAAACTTCAAATAACCTGGCTAAACCTACCTGGGAGACAAAACTACATTACGCCATAGGAGAGGCACAAAAAACAAAACAGAACCGCTTTCGGACCTGAAGGAAGGGCGGGTACCTGCCCTCCGAAGTCTTGTCTAAACTCACTACTCATCGAAGACAATATACGCACTAGTCCAGAACAGAAGACATGCATGGAAGGAGTCCGTGAAAAGTGCCAAAACGCAGAGAAGTTGGCGAAAAGCAGAAGGCTAAATCCCGAAAAAAAAGAAAAAAAGCAGGGAATACTTCGGCGAGAACATCCCGCAAGAAACTGTACGCAAAACCCACATCAGCTCCCAAAATATGTGAAAATAATTTTCCAAAACAAAATTTAAACCGCTATTTTGGGAGGTTAAATTCAAAGTGAACCTCGATTATGGAAAAATCAATGTTAGTTGAGAGGACCATATTTCCTTGTCTAAATTTATTAATTGCCAAGAAATTAAGTAAACGGTGATTTCAGTTTATACAATATTGCAGATCGAGATGGAGAGATGATACAATATTTTATTTACAGAAACCACTGTTTTAATTCATTTCTTATTAATCAAATTACACAAGGAAAAGTGTTCATCTGAATTAGCGTTGTATTTTCCCATAAGCGAGGTTCACTTTTGAGTGTCAACCTCCGGACGGAAAGGGGGGGGGGTATGATTTAGGAAAATTATTTTCACAGTGTCACGGCATGAAATAGGTTGAGAAATGCTGCACTATTTGATTTAAAAAATCCTTCGCTTCAAATAATACAGAAAAATTCCCCGCTCTCTTCAGCCTTTCTCCCTAACGAAAAACGCATGCGCACGAGTGTAAATAATCTGCCATCTTTACCATACGCTTCTCCTGCTACCCCTCCTTTCTCTCTATGCTACCTTCTCTCTCTCTCTCTCTCTCTCTCTCTCTCTCTCTCTCCGGACTAGTCCGTATACACGACCAATCGCTTCACGCTCGTCCTTCTTCAGGCGAAAATGACCGCACGGCCACTTGTGTTCAACCACGTGCCATGGTTGCGTGACCCTGTTTATCGTTTACGCTCCTCCCATCGTTTCCTCTCATCGGCGGGAGGCCTCGCCATGTAAGTGGTTCGGCTTCTTTGATACGTGGATAAATAAAACTCTTTCAAGAAAGATAAAGCCGAAAAAATATTACCGATAAAACACGAACAAAAAGAAAAAGAAGATACACAAAAAAGGGAAAGGGGAAAGTGGGAAAATGGGTCTCTTCAAATCCCCGCCCTAGCATCTTGCAAAGAACGATACAGAGTCTCCATTAGTAGCAGTTTGAAAGCATTCCACGCCGTATATTTCTCTCTCTCTTCATGCATCTCGGATGCCTCTTGGCAGGGAAAATTTTCCCTGGCATTCTGGAGGTGTAACATGAAGTTGAGGAATTATACGAACTGCGGACTCCAGACCTCCTTTGCCAAAGAATCCAACCGTTGTCTAAGCGATGGGAATAATGAGTGGCTGCTGGCAACGCCTATTTATATTAACCATTTAATGAAGTTTTCATTTTTTGCCCTTTGGACATTACGCACCTTGGGAAGACATTTCATTCGGAGCAATACAACACATTAACTGTCATTAATTTAATATATGTTCTTTGTATCAACTCTGCGTGCATGTGTATGTGAATTTTCACATTTCTTAAGATACTGGACAAATGTCAACAAATAATGAAATTTGAGAAAGCGGCTCCAACAGTACTTATAAACGCGTATCAAAATAACTCACCTGACATGGTTGACATCATACTCCTACGTCATTACGGGAATCCTAACCTCTTAGCTAAAGTAAAGAATGTTAAAATGTAAGGTAGTTCATTGGATACACGTTTAGAAGTATCCGTGGGACCGCTTCCCAAAATTGTATTACTCTTTGAAATTTGTCGAGTATCATAAAAAAATAAGAAACTATCTCTCTCCTTCTCTCTCCCAGCCCCTCTTACGCAATTGAAATATGAAGGCCTCTTAAGTGGGTTCGGCATTTTTTTAAAGAACTTATTCTGTTTTCGGAGTTTTGCATGTGACAATTTCCACTTGGTAACCATATCTCCTTTCAGTTGACTTTGCCATTACGTAATTGGCTTGGATAATTGTTTCCCCAATTAGTAAGCATAGTTATAATTCCGCAATTCAAAGAAAAGGTAATTACTATCTATTTTAAAGTAGCTAGTTTTATTTTTCTGCATGTAAACTTGATGTAAGCCAAGAATAGATAATGATTAAAATAGGGCTCATATTGTTCCAAAATTTTCTTTCTGTATATGTATTTTTTGCGACTTTGTTGTTCTATTTTTTGCATTTGGAGAGAAATCGGGTGGAGTTGAATAGTCTTGGAGTTGTCGAAGTGGTAAGGAAAGGGAAGAGGAGGAAGACAAAGAAGCGGGGGTGGAGAGTAAGTTAGGTTTCCGTGTCACGCTACATGATTTGTGACATTGCGTGTTGTATTCTCTGCCTGGTGTTAAGTGATTAGGTGCCCTGTAGCGTGCAAATCATTGTAAAATAGCGTGCTGTCATTGTTGAACGTTATGTTGGAACGAATTCATATGTAGAGTTATCTGACGAAGCGTAGTTCCCCCTCGAGACTGTCAATTCACAACATTACTAACCCAGGAATGCTGAATATCCACACATCTTTGTTAATTCTCCCTCCACCCTGAGAAAGGTGGAGTATAGTGTTCCATATCATGGCGATCCATCTTTGAAGCGATAGTGGACAGTGTAACTCACCACGACAGTATTATGCTATTCGTTATAGTATTCAAACCTAATGAAAAAAAAATATGCAGGTATCAAAAATATGATTCACCTTCTCCTACTTCTAATTCAACTATGTCAACGTTTAGGGATTTTGGGCGACAATGTTATTTCAAAAGGACTATGGCGCGCCTGACATCCTGATATCTCAAGTACGAAATACTTCCTATGATGTTAAACAAACTGTTTACATGCATAGTCCGCACACATTAGAATAGCTGAAGAATCACATCTATGTTGTGTTTCAGAAAATCACCGCAGAAGTATTCCACAACATTGCTACCAATATAGCAAACCGTCTGAACATATGCATCCTGCAAAAAGGACGTATTTTCCAACATTTGCCGAAAGTTATTACATGAACAGAACACTATGTTGCAACATTTCTCACATTTGTGCTCGGGATCGGTTATAAAATATGCGCAAAATATAAAATATACTGAACATTTCATAATAATTGGTTATATCAATTGATGATAGGACGGGAATTGCAATAAAACTTCATTTTAGTTTTTAACTTTGTCTTAAATATTGGCTCTCGATAGTGGATACAACCTACTCGTTTAAACGCAAGGCAATTAACAGAGCAAGAAGGAGATAAGTTCATTGATAGTGCTGCGGAGACCGTCACATAATTCAGAAAACGACTTATTTATATTGAAATTTGCCATTTACATGGACTATATTACCGAGCCGTCGTAGAGAGTTAGGGTAGCATTCGATAGGTTATATCACAGCGACAGGTTTTCAGGATTTTCCTCAGTCACACCAGGCAAATGCCGGGATGGGAGATTCAACATTGGCACATTCAGGATCGACACATTACTGAATTCTTTCTATTTTCTATCCTAGCCTAAGCTTTAGATCCTTAAAGGCTATAATTAGAATTCAAATTTAAATGAACTATTCCGCTTTTGTTTCACAAAGAAAACCAAGGTCATTTCTAAGAATTATTATTATGAAATTATTGACGTGTTTACCACGGATATATGGTACTGATATTATCTGCCTCATTAAAACTGTTTACTCACGTAAAGTGGAAAATCATTAGTTGTGATCAAGAGTTTATATTACGGTTTGGAAAGCCTGTGGTAGATACTATTGAATTTCTCTTGCATGATACATTGTGAGATACTAATCGCAGGTTTCGAAACCTCAAACGAGAATATTGAGTTTTGTACAGATGGTTCTAACTAGACCATTGCAGATAGCTGGTAAGTACTGTTGTAGAAATATATTATTTTGGAAACAATTTTATGTTCGTACTATAGTATCAAACATCTTTAAAGAAATCTAAATTGTATATGCACTTGTTAAACTATGTTGTATTGATATTTTAGAATTTCTACTAAATTCAAGTGAGTAAGAGGTTGTTATCTAATTGAATATTTTAAAAACAGTATGTGATTGTTTTTTTTTAGTCAAAAACCGGATTTTGAAGATATGACACTATAGAAACTTTATTCCAACATGTTAGATTAGAACCGATTCACTTGTTCTCACTTAATACACGAATATGTGACTTAGTCCCGTTACCACAGAAATGAAAAAAACCTTAACAAACTAATGTTCAGTAGTTGAAACCTTAACTATAGAGTCCATGTAGAATGGACTGAGCGAAGCTGACTATAGGTGGAAAATGCCCTCAGTAGTTTATTTATTTCATGCTAAATAACTAGTTAGTATGATTTCTAAAGTGCTGCAGTGAATGTCGCCTAATCTGGCACGTGAAGTCGAAGCAAGTGATCTGAAAAATACAAAATAGACACACAATGAATTCTATAGTTACTAAACTGTTTAGAATCAGGCAAATTTCCATGACAAATTGAAAGATGCACTTGAATATGGTAGTTTTGACTGTCAAGTACTTAGAATGATTCAGAAAGATGCTACGTGCGTGGCGGGAAACAAGTGAAGTTGCGTGCTAGTCTGAAAGGATGTCTTATAGCTAAATCCATTCCATCAAACAAGACTGTTTTCATTGCTTTCTGGTTAGACATTCATGTCCTCGTACTATCCTTTTTTTATTACATTTGAGTAATACAAGGACATTTCTTATTTGTAGTCTGGATAAGTATTGGATAGAATTTGAAGTTCATTTATGGATTTTAGCTAACAATCGTTCAGGTGGTAATAGTCGTGGGATGTGGGGAAGAAGTCGGTCGGGATCTAGTTTCGAAGGAACCATCACAGCATTAAAACACTCTAACTAACCATAAACCTTCATAAACGGTAATCAAGATGACCACCTTGGGGATCGAACCCAGGACTTAACGAATACGAAGCCCACGCTCTAAGTCTGCTACGGTTACTCGATACCTGTTTATTATACGTATTATAAACGTATTACGTTTATTATTACTCGTACGCTGCACGATGAAGAACTATTTTTCCCACAAAGAACCTAAAATCATTTCTTCATTAAATTGGTTCATGCTCCATTAGTACACAAGAGAAAGTAATCTGTACTTTCAAGCAGATGTCTTCAAGGTGGACATTGTATGAAATATTTTATTGTTAAGGTGCGAAGGGTTATTTAATATTAATATATTTCATTATCACTTTCCAATCGGTGCTGCTCAGAATTATTATAGATTGCTTTTCAAGAAATATTTCTCTTATTTTCCTGTTTCTAAAATCTTCGTCCAGTGCTTCCAGCAAACTAGTCTCGGTAACTAAACCAAGGATAGTCCATCAATTTTCTCAATATTCAATTAAAATTAATCTCAATTCTTTCCCGAGTAATAATTCAGGGAGAATAAAATAAAATGTGGCTTTCCTCTCTAGCTCCCGGGGCCGACAAATCCTGGAGAGCGGACAGAATATCCAGTTTCGCCCCACCACTCACAATCCCTAACGGCGATGCCTTTCATATATGATAATTTGAAAGACGGATTATTTGGAAACAGATTAATATTTATCTTTGACGTGCAGCATCAGGCTGATGAGAATGAATATATGCGACATTGCCAAATAAACAATTTCTCCGTAGAGAATCAGGTTTTGAATTTTCATGATGGAAGCAAACGGAAAATGTTTAATATACTTAATCAAATTTTATTATCACTTTAAAAAGGTTAAATTGATATACCAGCCCTACAACAATAACGATGAACATGACGAATTTCGTAGCTTGCCAGCGAGACCGAACTCTTAACCACAGCCCATTTTTAACATAAAAAGGAATTTTATTTAGCATTAATTATTATTCCTGGTAACTTTGCCGCCATAGCTCAAGAAGTCAAAATTATCCCAAGTCGGTAATGAACCTGGGCCATATAGAAGAAGATACCTCCACAACCTTTAAAGGCCCATAAGACACGGCAGTAGTGTGCATGGGAATAAAGAATTTGCGAATTATATCAAACTTACACTTTATCGGCCAAAAACTCTCTCATCACTCCTTATACCTATAAAAAAACCTACTAATTATGACCCAAAGCCTTTCTTTCAGTAAACATTACCTTAGTCCTAGCACACTCATTTCTTCTTATAAGACTCACTCGAGGCGGTAATGACCTCTTCAATTTCACGCTCGCTGCAGACGGCAGTAGTCTTTGGCGAAACAATGATACCAGAAAGAAAATTTCTAGTTTTGCTCTGAGAGCGATAATGGCTCTCTTCATTGCTTACAACTATTTCAAAAATAATTCGCTCGAAAGCAGCAATGGCATAGGCGTGAATTATTTTTAAGAATACTCTTAATTTCCTAAATAATAATAATAATAATAATAATAATAATAATAATAATAATAATAA
>JAGDQP010057823.1:0-12668 GCA_022664845.1 Lepisma saccharinum
TGAATATAAGTGGAAAAGTACTGGCGTCTTGACGCATGGTATTTATTTTGTTATTAATACGTTATTTTGTGAAGTTTTTAAGTTTTGAAAGATAGTAAAAGTCGAGTGAGTGAGTTCGCTGTGTTGCGGAATGCCTGGGTTTGGATAATTTTCCAGTTTTAAGTAAGATGTGAATTGAGGTAATTTATATTTTTCTGAAGGTCCTCGTACCTTGTTTTTGAATATATTTATTAATTCTGACTGTGATTCTTACTACTGTCTACTCAAGCGATGATATTTCTTCAATTTCATAGATCAAAACTAGTTGAATAAGTCGAATTCGCCACTGTGTGATACGTTATTCAGTTTATCCTGTCACTTCAGAACTCTAGCGTTTTATAATATTCTTGGGCGAAATTTCAGATAGCTGCTGAGAATTTTGTTTGGATTGTATAAAATTCGAAGATTTCGGACTGGTTTTGATTCCCTCCTCCTGTACGCTTTCCTAAAATATTGAAGTGCATAATGTTTTTTTTAGGTTAACTAGTTTGATTTCAGAAAGCAACTTTAAAACTTGTCAAAAGGATGAATCACCTATAAGCCCATTGAACCGTGTTAACTGTCTGATTATATAATTTCTTTTGGGTGTATTTGTGTCTAATTTCTTACCCTAACAAAAGTGTTGAATCATATCTTAGGCGGACATGTTGATTCGCATGCTTTCACACTTAATAGAACAGAGTTTCAAGGACTCAAGAATGTTCTAAGTAAAATTTGCGATGTACGGATGGATATAGTTTAGTGGTGGTCGAATGCACATTGCGAGTCTTAATACAAACACGATGTTGTTACAGTTTCACATCTGGGAGATCGTAATGGCTCTGAGTTCGATTTTGAAGTCAAAAACATTCAAAATCCATAATGGTGGCAGCCTGAAACAACTTTTAAAAAAAAAACATTCGATTTTCAATATATTTCCTGGCTTCTCAATTTGACTCTAGAATCGGTAAGAAAAGATGAATTCCGACGTCCAAGATGTCGGTAGACCCAGGCACTTCAAAAATATAATCGTATATACTTTAAATTTCATATATGAGGATTCAAAGGTTGCACTCTAAAGTGAAGGTATTATTTGAATTTCAAGATGGCGGCAGATTGAGACACTATGATTTAAAATAACGTCGGATTTTAGTGACATTTTGTATCTGAGGAGTTATATCATCACTGAAATCGATTCTGAAGGATAAAAATGAATCTCGAAATCCAAGATGGCGGCCGCGCAAACTTCATATTTAAAATGCGTTCCGGTTTTCGTGAAATATCATATTTGAGGCTTCCAACGATGGTGTTTGCACACTGACTAATTTTGAAGTAGTAAGTTCAGTTACGAAATACAGGATGACGGAAGACCGTAATAATACATCACTACGTATTTGAAAATATTATGCAATTATTATTTTTTTTAATTTCATACTTGTGAGTTCCAAAACTCACGAATTTTGATTACGGAATAAACAGTGCTAAATTCTAAAATTCAAGATGGCGACGTTTTTAAACGACTTCATGATAATAATGGGATTGCCGTTAATTTTCATGTTATAAGAGTTTTGAAGAACGCTGCGTTTGGTTTCAGATCAGAAGTTTTGTGTCCCGAATACCAAAATGGACGTAACCCAAAGCTACTAATTTTGAAAAAATGTGAGATAATAGTTTGAAAATTACTTGAAATCCCCCCCCCCCCAAATAGTGTGAATAAAATCTTTTCAAGTATACTTTGTTTTGAGAAACTGAAAGTAAAAGAAATAATTTAAAAAGTAATAAGTAATTAATAATATACCTACTTGTCTGTAACATTTTCCAAGCTTGGATCACTAAATTTAATTTTTCCTGTGGATTTCGATGCCAGCTTTGCATCGTCTTCAGGGGCACACACCATCGCAAATTACATATGTGTAGAAAGTAAAAGAATTAAATAAAATATATAAGATAGGAGACAATAAAGGAAACGAATATGTAGCCCGTAAGAGAATCTGAATTCTTTATTGGAAGCAAATTTCAAATCAACTGTTATTAGGTACTTACTTAAAATCGATTTTAAACATAAGAACAAACCGTTCGTTATTTGATTACTCAGTTTTATATTAGAAAAAAATCTTTTACGTTCAAACACACCGACTTCTACCGACTTCGTTGAGTCACTGTGGAGCTCTCTCTAATTTAGTGTTTTTTTCCGCATTCATATTTGTATCACTTTAGTACGTACGGCCTGGCAACTCGAAAAACAGTTGACGTTATAAATTAGCGTCCACGTAAAGAGTTAGTTTTTTTTCTTTCACTGTCATTTTCTCTTTAATTCTGTTCGTTTCTGTTGGGATGCGTCCCTGAAGACGTAGGCGTCGGAATCTATGAAATTCAAATCTGGAAACTGTTACAGCTCGACACATTTCATTATTAAAGTACCGAGTCCCATGCACTAAAATTAAATTATTCAAAAGGTATTCAAAGGCTAGCTATAGTATGAAAAGGGATCCTAATGTGTGTGTGTGTGTAATTTTAAATACGCTATCCCAAAACACGTAACTCACTTTGTATAAATCTAATCCCGAACACGTTAGAGGCAGATACAAAGTTAGTTTTTCTTCAGGGATTCCACTGAATTTCTAAGAACGTTATAATCTGTAATCATAAGATCTTATTTTTTGAAGTTACTTTTCAGGAGACTAATCTTTTTTATTGTATCTAAAAAGAAGCCAGGGAATTATTTCGCACAATAGGAGTGTATTCATATTTTTCGGAAGAAAAAAAAAGTGTGCTGCGTGTATCTCAAATCCGACATACCATAGAGAGAAATGTCGGTTTACACGATTTTTAGTGAGAGACTCCAAGAACAAAACACACACACACACTGTTCATTAATATACGCATTTCGAACTGTAACAAGCAGTAATTTAAGCAAACACAAAGTTATCATTGAGTTCAAAAAACGCACTTGGTTCACAGTTAGGTTATCGTATTAAATTACGATAGTGACAGGGAAACAAACAGGTAGCGAGTGACATCTCTCTGTCGTAAACGCGAAACTTCATGTACGGTTCTATACAATGTCATTACTGGACGTGTCGGAGTATACAGGTGCTGCTGTGTATCATTCATGATTATAATGAAGATCAGTTTGTTGACAAGGCATCTAATTAGGCAACTTTATTTTGTGGAAATTCTGTTTCGTGTTGCCAGCCAGCTAAAGTATACTGTGCCAGTGTAGTGAAATTAATTGCAAGTTATACGTCCGTTACTGAAGTATTTTGAAATTTGAATGTAATTAAGTAGTCTCTTTTGACGCAGCAAGAGTTACATGTGCTCTTAAGACATTTTGTATTAGTTCGCCATCGAGTATGAATGGACTACTGTCTGGAAAAAATGTATGCGCGGGGTTAACCAATTGAAGTGAGACGCAGAGGGAACTGAGAATCGAGTTGTCAAATGTCTGAGGCTGTGTTCATTGGTAGTTTTCATTGTGCTACAGATTAAAGCTTAACAGTTTCGGAAGCATCGTATTTTATAGTGGTACGCGAAAAGACCCGTATTAGCTTTCTTGGCATCTTAATATCTCGTTTGTGCGTAGGAATAAATTGTATGGAAAGGAAATTGTGTACGCTTTCATGCTGTGATTTATACGCACCCTCCAACACCCCCTTAATACTTCCTTACGTACACAGTTTCTTCACAAAATAGGCCGACAGAAACCTTGTCATCTGAAAATCGTGTATAAGACACTGAGTACTGTGTAATACTTTCGATATGTTTAACGAATAAGGTTTTGATATGAACAAACTTGTTCATTAATTGACTATGATAGTGTTTATTATTATTATTATTGAACTTCGTAACGCAAGCTTCTCCTGTCTTTCGGTTTTTATTCTGTGGTGGGTGGCTATTGTTCATTTATTTATTTATTTTTAAATGCATCGTCAGATTTATTTAACAGTATTTTTTAGAACTATGGAAGAATTTATAGCATATAAACATCTATATTTTTCCATCACAATGTACGATTAGAAACTAAATTGTGCAAAATGACATTTAAGTATATTTCTTTTCCAAGTAGTAAAATTCTGTGAAATTGTATTGGTGGCGAAACGAATGACACTTCATCAGTAATTAAAGATCGATGTACTGCCGAAGTACATCGTTTGATGAAGCTTTCGAGCTCGTCGTAACCTCTAGTGGCTCTAACGATAGTCTTTTTTTTTTGTACTAGTGCGAAAATAGACTTAAGAAAACGTCCTTACTTAGGCATTCATTGTATTTCCCATTTCGCTTTGCGCATTTGTCGTACAACGAAATTCTGGGCTGCGGAAACAGTTTTCTGTCCCTACCCTCTTGTAAATAACGCGGAAACGAATTATACTGAAACACATAATCAAAATAGTTTTTTTTAATGTAGTTTATATAATTTATATTTTAAAAATATCTGTATATATATATCATGGAGAAAGTTGTGAAGTATAAAAATTACATCACTAATTTTATTATATTTAAATCTTTTTTTATAAAATATATTTTATTTAAGTAATTATAATGTGTATACTTGTCTTCATCTTCTGCTGATACAATAGACGGTTGTATTCGTGTGGGCGCCACACAGGCCGCTTATAAAAGTTTCAGTAGGGCTTCACTACCCTTACTCTTCGTCTTCATAGGCTTTGGTTATCGTAATGTCTAAGTTTGCCCTTATTTAAACTTCCATTCTGTCTTACTATCCACTTGATTCTCGTATCTTAATTTTCCAATAGTTTTATTTTGAAACTACCATGGGTATGGTATAGTGGCTGCCGAGGATAGGAGTACCCGTACTCCTAGGAAAGGTATAGATAGTGTAGTTACTACAAAGCGTGTAGGCTTCGTAAAGTAAGTAAATGATTTTCATGAATACAATTAATCGCGGCCGTTACGGCATTCATGTTGATTAGTTGACTCTTCTTTGTTTTGTCGTGAAACTGTTTAAAATAAGATTTAAGAGATTTTTCAGTACACACGATTTGTGGTGGTTAAGAATACTTGAAAACGCTTGTAAATCAGGGTCCATAAATACAGTACGAAACCGTTGATTCCGTTGGAAAATGAGAGTTACTTTCCGTTCGCTACTGATGAACTTGGATTTATGTTGTTATAGCTATGTACTACTCCAATAAGCTGTAATTCAGCAACGGACTTCCATTTAAACTTATATTCAGTGTAGCATGTTTGTTCATTGTGTAGATTAACTCGCTATCATAATCTATGTATTCTCAAATTATACACGGTGACAACACAAAAGAAATGGACATTGTTCAAAATCGTGTTTTAAGTCTTCAACAATATACGATAATATTGAAACAGTGAGATATCTCTGACCCGTTCTTCAAGACATATTTCGTGTCATTCAGAACATTGCTCAAGATTCTTAACCTTCTGTCACTGATCACCATAGAGTTATGTACCTTAGCCGTGAGAAACAAGTGAACACCGTATATTTCACAAGTATATCTTGTACAGTCAACACCAAAACGTTTGTACCCAGTCGTAAAATTTCTTCTCCGAATAACTTTGAAATGGATAGATCGATTTGGGTACAGTTTTCTTTAACTTCCAGAAAATCATATTCTTTGTAAGGTACTGGAAACCGCACTCAAATCGGTCTATTCATTCCAAAGTTATTCGGAGAAGGAATTTTACGACTGCGTGCAAATTTTTGGATCTGACTGTACATTGTTTCTTTGTGGCTCGGTGCGTACTGTGTGTTGGCGTGGTAATACTTATTCATTCGGTCACATACGCCACCACACATACTATTTATTGCAAACGGAAAAGTAACATTGCAAACATTTATACTGACTGATATTAACACAGAAAAATTGACAGTCGTCGCGACCGGGACTTGAACTCGGATCTCCCAGTTTGCCGGCTAGATATACTACCAGTTACACCACCACAGCACGGCCGATTCTCTGTGTATATAAAATGTTCCTCTCACCGAGACACACTCCCAAGTCCAAACTCTTCATTGCTGGTTACGAGGCCCAGGCACTCCACTTAGGCGGAGATTTTGGTTGAGGAATCTGCTATCAGAGAATTGGTCGTGCTGTGGGGCTGTTAACTGGTAGCATACCTAGCCTGCAACCAGGAGATCGGGTTCGAGTTCCACGAACGTGAATAAACTCCTGTGTTGAGTGACATTTTTCTATTGTATTGAGTGCTGGGAATGCTCGCGCAGTGCCCCGTCCTCGTCTAATGGCAAGAAATCGGTTACACATTCTATTGTGTGATTGAACAAAATCCACGAACATGAAGCATGCAAATAATGAGATCAGGCCCTATATATTTATATAATACGCTAGTAATGGCAGAGGTATCAGAGTTAATTCATGCAGTAAAATTAAATCTCTGAATTACTTTCGTGTCATTATATCATGTGTTAATTCAAATATATTTAGTTGTATTATGTGCAGTTGATGGACGACAATTTGCTACTTAATGTATATGAAATTAGCGCGAAATACTTGCCTCTAAGTTCCTTAATAGTTATCAACGGTGTAACCTCAAATTCGCATGACGTATTATCGCGATGCATCACTTCCTATATGGTGTATAGATAATGTAATCATAGTAGCCGATATCAGATTGATGAATAGATACGACTAGTCGATCTATACTTTAAAGTTACGGGTATAGGAAAGCTTTATTTTTAGAACATGGGGAACTATATCTCATACCTCCGTTCACTATATAACCGTTTATCATAGTAAAGCAAAATGCTTGAGAATCGTAAATTTTATATATATTGTGTACACATTTGATATATTGTGGGTTAGAAGTTTCATTTTAAATTATTATGGTATTTTTTAGCAACTATGGTGCTGAATGAGTTGTGATTATTATGTTAAGTACTTTTATGTTAGTTTTTTTGCCTGCGTATAATACATATAGTAGTGCCGACAATTTACGCGGAAGAAAAAAAAAAGAACTTTTGTCTTAAAGAAGACATATACTTCTGAAGTATCACTGGAAGACCAGAGAACCAGCTGCGATAAGGTGTAATGTTATAAAAGATTATGTAATTTTAAATTAAAAGGGAACAGTACTTTTGCAGTAATATTAAATCATTACTGATCTGTACAGTTGATACGCTTAGAAGCGTATATTAGTTTGTCAAAAGCGCATCTCAAAATAAATCAAAATATTAGAACGGTATAGAAAAAGTAATTTTGATCTAAAATAATTCTTAGATTGTGCGTACCCGTATATAATTTAAAATATAAAGCTATTCACGAGGGCGAATTTGTAACACCTTCATACAAAGAAAGTTTTTTTTTTTTTGGTAGGAAGTGGACACCGCGTTTACTGTAATATCGTTTCGTAGGCGTGCGTTCTTCACACTTAATAAGAGCCTTTAAGGATAATCTAAAGCAACGGTCTCCAACAAAAGATGGCAGCACTGCCTCCATATATGTATTATGTATTTTCACTGTTCCACAAAATTTCAATGCTGCTCCTACAAATTCAAGCCTAGAGAGTTCAAACTTTCAGGGAAGAAAGTTAATAACCAATTCAAGAGCATGATCGATGCCGATTTTTAATTTTCTTTTTTGTTCATTGTTGAAAGAGCTTTATTGTTACAAGTTTCAATATTCATAACAACAATAAAACAATTTCAACAATGAAGGAAAACGAAAATTGAAAAATCGGCATCGATCATGCTCTTGAATTGGTTATGAACTTTCTTCCCTCAAAGTTTGAACTCTCTAGGCCTGAATTTATAGAAGCAACAAGGAAATTTCGTACAACGATGAGAATACTTTAGACTTACGGAGATAGGTCTGCCATCTTTTATTGGAGATCTTTGCTTTAGATTATCCTTAAGATTCAGTATTACTTATTTTAAAGTATATTCTTCAGAAGTCATAATAATATGAAGTCAAACTAGTTGAGTGAAACTATATTTCACTACCATCAAAAATTAGTTCTGTAGAACCTTTTGAGTAGATGTTGTAGATGCTACTGCACATCTAAGTTAATCTGGGTTCCCTCACCCCTCCCTTACGTTTTTTTGGTATTCAAGTCGTTTGTTCTGTTTTTCGTTAACTGCTGATAAGGAACTCTGGACTTGGTAAAATTTGAATCCGTTGATGCCTATAGGAATACTTTCACACTTTTGTTATCCCTCCAAAAACTAACGTTTTAAAATTTGAAATTTATTTATGTAATTGTAACGTCTTCAATGTTGTCAAAATTCATATATCGCCCAATCCAATATCAAAATCGTGAATGTGCAAAATTTTGCTTTTCGGGTGAGTGCAGTTTCTGAAAACTGAAGGTGCATGGATTGCTGTAACAATGTCACGTACGTTTGCGAGCCCTCTATTGGGATTTATTTTTAATTTTTGAAACAGAAACAGCGTGCTTTAAAACTGAAACATCCAATGCCAAATTCCAAAAATTTTCCACATACCTGAGAAGTTAAGTTCAGTAGACTCGTGTTTTTAGCATTGTATCAGCATGAGTTTATTGACAGGGGGGCAGACAAGCGCAGATATAAATAAATACCTACATAGAAAATATATCAGTTTTAAAAGGTATCGGACCGTTTCCCCTCGTGAGAATCTTCAGGGATATAACTCTCACTCACTCTATGGCTTATGGAACTCGCAAGTTCATCGCCGCAGTAACAAACGTTCGCCATTGAATTCTATCCTGGGCAATATCAAGCCAAATTTCATCACAAACACCTACTTCTCGAAGATCTCTTCTAATATTGTCCTCCCAACGACGTCTCGGTCTTCCCAATGGCCTCTTTCCATCCGATATTAGGAACCTCTAATACAACGTCAAGTCTGTATTTCTATCCTAAAAGAAAAGGACTAACCCTGGAGTAGTTTCGGAATTATCCTAAAAATTGTACAGCCCGTTAAGTCCATCCAGAAATGGCAAACTACCGTCAGCTCATGTGGTCTAGGAACCTTTCGTCTCTCTAACCTTTCGTCAGAATAACCATGAAATGAATTTTGATTTGTGTTAACTTCGTAAAGGTGGTGTTGAGCTTCTAAGGACGGAACCTACAACAGTTTTGGGTAAAGTGGGCTCCGAACCACTCCGTTTAAAAGATCGCAGCGGAAATTGAACCCGTGACAATGCACACACAACCTTTCGGCCGCGGAGGTCAAAACTTGACACAGAAATTGTTTGGTTTTATGTGACAAATACTAAGAAACTTTTTTTTGCTCACCCTTTTACTAAATACTTCCTTCATTAACGTTCTTATTAGCTACTATTTTTGTTATTTAGTTATTAAAAGTAGCATACAGTTCGGATTGATACTGGAAGGTAGAAATTGTGTTTTATCGTTTTCGTTAAAATCTTTGTGTAATAAGAAATATCATCGCAGAGAAAATCAGTATGAATCACAGACCTAGTATAACGATATAAAGAAGTATAATCGAGCTTAAGAAAAGGTTACTTTTAAAAGAAAAAAAAAAAAGAGGTAAAGAGTGTATCCTTGAAACAACAAGTCTACCACTGTAATGCAATAACAGAAATAAAAAGAGACAATAGTAAGCGGTTGGCTAGGGAAGCAACATGTTAACGAAATTACAACTTGTTAATGTAAGCTCAAGTTTTTCAATGCTTTTTTTTTTGTATATATATATATAAACTCTTGTGAATTGATGTTGACCGTTTAATTCTTGTGTTCATGTGAACACAACGTGTGTTGAAGAAGGTTTACCAGTGATTTCGCTGTTTTGTGAGAGTTTGCAACACCAACGTGGAAGTAAGAGGATCTTTTAACAGATAATGATGAATTTAAAAAAAAAAAGAAAAAGCAACTTTCAGACTTAACGAAAATTTACAGATAACGAAGTAGGTTGTGTAACATATGTTTTATATGTATTAGTGTAAATGTTAGAAGCAATTCAGGGGCTCTTTGACTGAATATAAATACACACACATAAATATATATATATACATGTTAGTGTTTTCACTTAAAATATTCTAATCTCGTAATTTTGACAATGTAATGTATTGTAATGTCCAGTGCTTTTTATTGCTGTTTGTTTTCGAAGGGACAGTGTAGATATTAAAAGAGATTTATATTATTAAGATTAAATCGAAGATAATTGTAGTATAAAAACAGAAATAAAACAAAAAAGTTTGTTTTTCACATAAACCGTTTTACAGTGTTAAGATAATTTGTTTTACTTCTGTTTATTATCCGAAGGGTAGTCGGGGTTTTACATGATTATGAATATATTCGCTGATTGTCAAAAGTAATTTCTCCAGTGCAGTTTCTACATGTTTCAAGTATGTAAAAGCTACTTCTGGGTTTCAAGGTTGGTTCGAAAAATAACGCTACCTTTATGAAATGTAACTTGTACCAGTCTGGTTTATTATTATTAAATCGCGAAACGAAGACGAGTCATCATTTCTACAGTATTAAAAGGTTTTCTTTAGGTGCGAAAGAAACTTGCTCCCTGGTATGGCTTATCCGAAATGACTGAATCATTTTTTTTTTTTAAATAAAGGATGTCCGGTACAACTTACTGAGAATTCTCTATATTTGCACGCCAATTGTACTTAGCTGTTAATAGTTAGTTTCACGTGTAAATCTACCAGCATAAATAAAATTTAGGTATAGAATATTAAGCTTTAAAATGGAAACCTTAAGTAATCTGAATGATCGAATACCTATCAAGCAGAAACGCAGCACGTATACCTGTAATTACTTCTGCTTTTAGATTCATGAAAACCACAACATAGCTAACATGTGATAACGGCATTGCCCTTACTCAAAATGGGGAAACACGATTGGTTACAATGTTTTTATTTTAAAATTTCTAACCGGACACGTGATTTTTGAACGTGACGCGAGATCTTACGTGAAACGTTCAATAAGATCGAACCGTACTGAAAAGGAATTTACATCATTATAAAATATACGACGTGTTAAGGATGTTTTTTGAACCAACTTTGAAATCGTATTTTCATCTTAAGTACACAGTTGTTCTGAGAAAAAAAAAGTCTTCATGGAATGTAATTATTATTTATGTAGTTCTGTACACCATATAATATTATTAAATTACAATCATGTCATTAAAGAAGGTGTTTTTATTTAAAGTACCCAAATAAAACTATTGGGTGAGGATCCGTAATTTTTTGTTAACCTATTCACTATTTGTTTACCTCCAAAATAAGGCATGTTCATATAAGCGTAGGAATTCGTAATAATACACAGTGTGTAATTGAAGTTGCTTCTGTTTGAAATGTGCATTCATTATTCTCAGAATGTTGCATACTAATTTTAACCATACTTTTTCGTTTTGTATGCAAAATCTTATTGGCTGTTTGAAGTTTAGTTCGGAAATTTGCTGTCCAATCACTGGTCATCTCTATCCTTTTTTGAAACTCATAGCTTTTATAGTTATCAAGCCAGTTTCTTGACCTACATACGCTAAAATACTGAGAACAGAAACACATTTTACTTTTTAACACTGACACCCAAACATCCAGATGTCAATAATTCAGATCGTAACCAAACTTTGTATACTGATCGAGTATCAAGTTGGACCTGCCGTGCAGTACGAGGAGTGTAAATGCTAATTAATTAGCGAGGTCTGTTGTATGGAGAATAGCAGAAGTATAACTGTGAATAATCATTTTCCCAGCGTCCTCGTGAAGCAAGTGGAAGAGCGTTAGCTTACCTTGCGAAAGGTCCATGGTACTGACATTTATTTTCTTTTTCCAGAGTATACGTCAAAATAATGTTTTACAATACTCTTTTAACATGTAAAGTGATTGTTATTGTTTGTAACTTACCCGTTCTTTCATTCGCATTGTTCTTTTGCTTCATTTATTTAAAATCTTCTAATTTACGTAGTACAGTTGTATATTCGCAACAGAAACAGTGTGAAAATAAGATTGAAATAATGAACGGTCGCATTACACTTGTAGAATTAATAATAATAATTTAGTAAGTATAATGCAACTGTTTATTCTTATTTTCACATTGTTTCGGTTTTTATGTGAGCTACAACTGTACTATGTAAATGAAGCAAAAAAGAAGAATGCGAAGAACAAAAAAGCTACAAAACAATAAAATTCACTTTACATGCCGAAAGAGAACGTAATTTTACAAACTACAGAAATAGAAGAAAAATGTCAGAACCAGGACTCGAACCGTGGATCTTTCACATGGTAATCTCTCACTTGCTCTACGAGGACGCTGCGAAAGAATGTTCAATTATTATGCTTCTGCTCTCTCCGTACAACAGACTTCGCTCATTAATTAGCATTTACGTCCTTCGTGCTGGACGGCACGTTGTAGGAAATATATATCAAATATTCCATATATATATATATATATATGGGCGTTTTGCTAGATATACTAAGTTTGGTTATAATCTGAATTTTTAACATGTGGATGTTTGACTGTGAGGGCTGGCTTCTGAATTTTAATACTTCTGAACTCTAGCTGTTCTTACTATATTTCATAATCTGTAGCTCTAAGTTAAAAGTTATTACTTAGTGCTTGAAAGTGCAGATTTTTCCCAGTAGATACTATAATGCTATGCTTATAAATATGTGTGACGTACTATCAAGCTAAGTTATATCAGATATATATAATAATTCACAGCCATATTCAATCCACTACTGGATGA
>JAGDQP010057824.1:0-12668 GCA_022664845.1 Lepisma saccharinum
CATCGTTTCTAGTGTTAAAATATATCTTCAATGAGACACAAAAGAAGAAAGATAAAATTATATGTGAAATAAGTTATACTTTTAGCGCAGTGTACTAACGCATTAAATATTAGGAAGTTAAATTTACCAAATCTTTTAAATAATATTAGAGGCATACAGCAAACGATTTCCGATGAACCACGGGATGCCACTGTCCCTGGCCATATTCACATGTATGCATTTTTCATATTGCACAGACGTATTCCGAAATTGTATACCCACAATTGTCTCAAGTAAAAAAAACAATTTCAGTGGGTATGCGAATTGTTGGGAGTCCCTGTTCCAAATCATATGCCCTTACACACCAGGCACTGTCCTCTAACGACAAATTCGTGAGCATTTATTTTGATGCAAGCGAATATGTAGTGGAGCAATATCTTCATTCTTTGAAGCTCATGTGCCACATATTTTGCTCGTATCTGTAACTGGCGGTTTAAATCATATGTTGAAGTGTGTGTTAAAATATGTTTGTACGTTTTATGTAACACTGCACTTTTGTTGGTAGTAGTCTTCTCGCTTTTATATAGTCCATACATTTCTACCATATACGATGCTGTTTGAATGTACACTTTGTTCGGGTTGCTTGACCGAGCGGAGCGGCTTCTGTATTTGGGGAATATATTGTATGTGTTCTCTGACGCTGTCCACTTCTTCTGTACTAACAGTCTGATGATAATTCCCATGCCATGGAACATGAGGAGATAGTACGTTCTTGCTTAACGAGATTAACGATCATTCCATGTCCCTATCTGTCTCATGTTCATCCCCATCGGTTAGTACATACCTGTCACCACGTGCCGTAGCTACTCTGGTAATGGAGATTGCAAACACTGAACGAAATGCAGTTCGACACACCCTAACCTAACTGTTGCCACACTTCAGGAAATACTGTAGGAATTGTGTTTTGCCTTCTGTGTATCCTTACTGTATCTACGGGAACATGGTGAACATTTAATAAGTCCAAATAGAAAGGTGTTCTGCCGGTTATAATCCGCCCTTTTGTAAAATTCATGAAAAGATGTCAGATTGTCATTTTCACTGAGATTGTAGTACTTACACCAATATTGCTTGGACTGCGAACTCCGAGGCGAACAGTTGCAACCACCTTCCAAGCCTTTTTTCCCAGTCTTTCGTGTTTTATCACTAACTTATTGCTGCCCCGTGTTTCGTTTGTTTTTAGAAACATGTTGTTTCCACTGCTCCGCATGTAACACACTTTTACAACCTTTTGTTGTGTTGTGTTTGGTAGCGTGATTCCAGGCTCATCCATCCTTGTTTACAAACAGACGTGTCTTCTGATTGGTCGTTACAGCTGGACTGCGGTGTGACCCCATCCCTCACGACACGAGTTGTTGTGACACAAACTGTCACATATTTTCATTCATTTTCTTGCAGAAGCAGGGGACAAACCACGCACAAACATTTCGTTCGGAAACAGACCCACAAATGGCAGCACAATGCAATTCCACCATAATCTCATTTTTCGTTGGCGTGTGGTTTCGTCCCTACTCTCGGTCAACCCTTCGTTTATAACTCCTAATTAATATGACTCGTCTCAGAGACATAACTTTGGAAATATTTTGTTGTATAAAACAAGTATTAGAAAATATGTGTAACCTCCAGGAGACGTGACTATCAATAGAACAGAATTAAAATATTTCTCAGTCCTTCCCATTCCTCTTTGACCTAAGATCTCTTTTCAAATCCGGTTCCCAAACACCCCTCTCCTTATTTCAAAATTACTCTTCCAGTCATCTACGAGAACCCAAGGATTTTCAGAATCACATGAAAAAATAATACTAGAGCCCGTGTTGCCTAGAACCCATCCTGAGAAGAACTCAAAATTAGAAATCAATAAAACCAAATAGAACTTAGTATCGAAAGGCCAGTCTTCACTTCTCCATCCACCAGTTAACACCGTCAAGAGTCTTCGTTTATAGTTTTGGTCACAAGTGAAACTGTTCAGTTTGAAATAGTCGTTTTGACTTTGTGTTACAAATCGAATTTAAACTTCTGAGAGTTGAATGATAGACATTTCGAATACAAACTTTTATATACGCATGATTCATCGCAAGATAAAGAACACGAAAAGGCATTCAGTGTAAAGTGGTAAGATTCGTAAGATCTAAAGAGACATCTGTTCGTATTTAAGTAATTATCTCGGTCTTCGTCCCGTGAAAAGGAATATAGTGGTTGGAAGCAGAGACAGCATATGTTTGCAACAACAGGAATGCGCAAAGACCTTTTCTGTTCAGTGACACAAGACCACCCTAATCCAATTAAGTAGAAAATATCGTTTTCAGAGACTTTATGTTTGCTTATATTCAATAATCAATCAGCAGCATATTCCAAGTTTAAATATGCCTTATTATCCATTATTATTCAATTACATCGTTGTTATTCATTAATCGTTCCTTATTTTAAGCAAAAAGTAAAATATAGTTACTTCTCGTTCTTTTATTTGCTTTGATTAAAATCATCCTTTAGTTCGGAACAGTGTTATTTCAATGTGTATTATAGGTCACAGGTAAGATTCTGTGTTAACGTAAAATAAGTGTACAATTCACGAGTATGTCCGTAAGAATGAATATGTGGACCGCGATGAGCTGCGCCCGAATTTCCATTAAAGCAATATGAATGACATAAAACGAGTAAGTTTTGAATGTGACAATAATCGTTTGCACCGCAAAATTAAGTGCGGTCGACAGATAAACATGGTGGACGCGTTTTCGTGTTTTGAAATCAATTTTCCAAATTTAGTACCTTTCCGGTAATTTCCTATGCTTCTACCAAATGAATTAAACATTTCATTTTTATTTCTTTGTTATTTAACTTCGATACATCATGTCCTTTGCTTAAAGGCAAAGGAACGTGATGAACCGAGATGCAATGAACGTGTTTTCCAAACTGAGTTCCTTTTTCTCCCCCTTGTTTTTTCGAGACCTTGTTTCTCCCAGCTACATGAGTTTATCGAGTTATCTGTAGTACCAGACAGCATAGCAGATGCTAATTCCTTCTTAATTTAAATTATTATATGATTGTTGCCGATCATTCTATTTTAGCTTCATTTATTCAAGGTGTTACCGTTAGTGACCGCAACTTCTTGCTATAACGGACAATGGTAAACTCACCAGTGTCCCCGCCCATATAATTTTGGCAACGCTTACTTCACTCGATGGCTATCCTCATGCACAAATTGATAGTTTTCACAAATGGGACATTTTTTCAGAACAATAAAGTTGGACCGACCAATTTGCCACGCTTTCAACACATTTTAAGACACCACTGGTTTCCCCTATTTTGCGCTCTTTTACAAAATCACCCTGCCATCATCAACAAAACATATGCCCAAATTACAGTGGACATATACAATACGTTCCTTCGATACTCATAGGAAACTACGTTCACTATTCGGCATCGAACCCAGTCACCTTTCGAAATTAAGCACTTAATTATTTCATCCCCTTTGGGACACAACTGGATATGAAACACAATGTGCAAGATTTCCACATACCTATTTTTAGTGAATTTATTAACAACATATTGCTTCCGTGTAGCAAATGTTCCTAACCTCTCAAGCCCTTGACCTCCAAAATATTTTGAATGCCCAAAACGGCTAGAGGTACTTCAAGTCTGAATAACCTTGACCCCACCAATGGACATCCCAGGTCAGGCCCCACTCGTTTTGTTTCTTGTACCCACCACCAAATTCAGAAGCGGAACTTCCACGTCCACAAGGTTGTATAACAGCTTTACAACAGGCACTTTTTTAAATCACATCCACGAACACTTGCCGATATTTGTGATTTAACGTCTTATAGAGTGTTACATTTTAACAACAGAATAAATTAAGCAACACTGCTAACTCGCCAGTGAATATTTCGGGCCCACATTTCCCAACGATACCAGCCCTATTAACAACGTTCAGCCAGGCCCTCCAAGAAATTACCGCATTACTTCAACATCTCATCCTTTTAAATCCGATCTGTCTGCAACGGTTTTAATGTTAAGAGACTTAGGGTGTGAACACTTAACTTCTCGGCTACCTACTTTAATCGTCGACTTGGCCAGCATGTGATACCTGCCTCTCGAACGACAGAGGCTTACCACACAGAAGATTAGGAGTTTTCATCCAGGCAACTCTGGCTTAGAAGGGATTGTTCTGATATTCCTGTTTCAACAGCAGTACATTTTCGCATCCAGTAACGATACCACTAGCTCCATTTTCAGAACCAAATAGCGATGATGTAACTAAATCCGAACCCATTGTTTGTTTTCATTATTTTGGCATCATTAATATCGCGGCACAATGTAGTTTATCGAAGTCTAACACCGATAAATATTTGAGTTTCCCTGTAAAACGCATATGTTATTCCCGCAGGCTAGCGCCCTTATTCCGACGAAGTTTGAGTACACTCTCCATCTGATACCCTCTAGATTTTATATATCTAGTGCTTAAAAAGAGAAGATGCAATCTCCACTACATAAAATTGAACATGAAGGCCAAGATGAAATTTATAGTGATGAATATAATAATAAAAGGAAATTTTTCAGGTGGTTTCTACGAGAGAATAATTACGAAATAAAAAAAGAATTGGGACTTTACCTTCGTTTCCTAATTTACTGGATACAGTGACATCAAAATCTAGGCTTCCAAAAACTGGATATTACAGTTTCTCCTTTAAAGCTTCACATTTATAACTTAGTTTTAGTTTTATGCTGAAATTCGTATTCATTATTATGTTGTATTTATTGACATTTAACGTTTTTGACGCTAAATCTTAACAAAAGCAAATGTATTTAATAAAAATCCGGCAAATAAGTGAAAAACTAGAATCAGTGTTCATTTAAATAAATATTCAAGGATGTCCGAATTAATTATTACACATTATTAACACAACAGCAAAATACATTGTTCTACATCTGAGTAATGAATAAATTGAAAAATGAAATCTATTTTATTATTTCTGTAGCAACGGACAGACCACGTAAGTTGTTATTTCCTATCTTTCGTATTGCCATTAATAATGTTTTCATTCCATGGAATATATTAGATATTTTGTTATAGACTGTTGTAATAATCCATCGTTTCTAGTGTTAAAATATATCTTCAATGAGACACAAAAGAAGAAAGATAAAATTATATGTGAAATAAGTTATATTTTTAGCGCAGTGTACTAACTCATGAAATATTAGGAAGTTAAATTTACCATATCCCTTAAATAATATTATCTGCATACCGCAAACGAGTCGCACCAAATATATTTTAATTATTTACAAAAATAATACCAGTTGAAACTGAATCATTTTGGATAAAATTGGGGGGTGAAATAGAAATAGCATTATTGTTTCCGATATATTCAAACCTGGAAGCATTCTTAAACAATTACCACACTTTTGTTTATTAAATATTAGATTCTTTAAAACGCATTTTAAAGCAGTTCTTTAAAACGGTTAGGAAAGTTATTGAACGAATCCGGAATATAACAATCAATTACGGGTGTTTCAAAATACAGTCTTGGTAAAAATGTTACGGAACGAAACGGGACGAGATTACTGAGAATGGAACACCAGAAGTTGTAAGACTTAGTCGATGTTTAGAAAATAATAAAACAGCGTCGAATAAGCTAGACAGGTCATGCAGTTCGGATGGGGGAAACTAATATGATATTCCCTCTAGGATGGAAAGATGGAGGGAATGATACCTTTGGGACGACCGAGACGTCGTTGGTATTATATTAGAAATAGTCTTAAGTAAATATCAGTCCGTAAGAAAACATTGGTAAACTCTATATGGTCCAATCTTGTATCTTTGGACCTGGGCCCGTCATGTTTCGCCTTTAGTTGTTAAAATCCTCACCCATGCCCCTATCGGGACTCGAAACCGAGACCTTGCAGCCGATGGCCTACCGCCGCAAACCGCTCTGCCACCCGCGGCCAGCAAATAACAGTCCGTGATGAGAACTAGCTTGATGTTACTCAGGATACAATCTTATTGTGAATTATTGTTCCTCCGGCAATGCACCTGAGTGTTCCCTAACCCATAGAGTATCCAAGTAATTTTAAATATGTGTTTGTTACTGTTACACATTATTAATGCGCAGTGATGCACAGAGCTGTCTGTTGAGTATGAAGATAAATAAACTAGTTTTTGAAAAAAATACAAACTTGATAGTCATTCAATTTCAAACTTAGAGCTACATTTAATACTGCCTTGCATTTATTGGTATTTAAGTTCTTAACACAAATTCGAACATCACACACACCAAAGGGTGTTCATTTTTAAAATATGTTTTGTTTTGAGCGTTAAAATGTGTACATTGTTCTTCACGTTACATGCCAAATTATGTTTTTTATAATACTATTCCTATATACTAACCCAATGTACACATTTTAGGATTTTTTCGATCTCAAACGATTTCGGCTCTGGGGACTGATATAACTGGAAATGCTATCGATCTAGGAGACCAACACTACTTTTCCCGATATCAGAACTCATATATGTAGAATGTGTAGAAGAAATATGTATATATTTCCCTGCATATATATGTATATTTGTCTTAATGAAGCTGCAATAAATGGACTATGTATTTTAAAAAAAATAATTTTCGAAACGAGCAAAAAGTAAAGCATTTCTTAGTGCTTCAGTTTCCTTGCTCAAACATTTGTTTTGGTGAAGATCAGATAATGTCCATATCACACAGATAAAGAAAAAAAAACAACAGAAATATAATGTTTAGCTCTCAATGATAACATGGGTATAGGAATATTGTGGGATTGCAAATGCGCAAAGGTTACCATTCAAAAACGAAAATCGGAAGTGATACTGCCATATGAAAATGAAATATCTGTATTTTAAACTTGGACATATTCAGGTTTCAAGATCACGTTGTAAATATAGTAATTATTTCTTTCCGTGGTTACAAACTTAGTTTGGATCAATTTAGTTTAGTTACACATAGAATACTGTAATGAATGTCAAGGAAATTTTAAGACAGAGACTTATTTCAGTTCCATTCTACAGAGCCTTAACATATGATTCTCCATTATTAGACGACAGTTTGAAAAAAAAATTTGAAGTTTCGAGATACACTAATCCTGCGGGGAGTGTTATGCTGCAAGAATTTGGTGTTTGACGCTTCACTGGTAACACAGATACATCAACCTTTCATCTTGGAAAAAGCTTATAGTAGTAAAATACTCTGAGAAGAGAATTCATAAAGTTAACTTTTTTAAACTATTAGAAATGTAAAATGCTTTTGGAAGTTTTATACATAGTTTGCGTAAAGGACGCTTCCAGCATCTGTCTTATATGTAAGCCTTCTCTTCTATTATCTTACACGATCTTGAAAATTTAATGTTTTCCATTATCCAACAGTATTTTAGAACCCACATTCGAGTTACAACATGGAGCAAAACGGAGCTATGTTACCAAACACAACTAGCCTGTAGTATGTTGAGCCAAACAATTACTAATCCAAGAAGCTACGATCTACCTGGGCTGAGGAACTGAGGTTTCGGTAAATACTTCCATACTGAAAATTTATTGCCCACCATGAGACAACTATGGCCGCAATATGTCAAACTGAAATAGTGAATACCCCCCATCTATGCTTATATTCTACTAACGTGTAACAGTAACCATACACTAAACATTGGAAAACAAAGTAATACGGTCGAGAAAACAACTTTACGATTACTGGACAACTTTAAATGGAACCACCCAACGGCGGTGCAAAATCACGTGATCGGAAGAAGTTTATTTTGCACGTTAGAAGAAAAACAACCAAGTGATAACGTCTGCAAGAAATACCTATACCATATAGCGCATTTAATTTTGCACAATGATTGTCATAAATACTATGTTGTGTGATAAACCTAGACAAATTTCTCCTGTGTGCAGAATGCCAATATACCTCATATCAAACTACTTTTTGTTTAACTTACAAGTTTATAAATATTTTTCTTTAATAACTCTGTTAATTATGCATATGCTAACTATTCATTGTTCTATAAACCATCTCATATTAATATTTAAAAAATGTTCTACCAGTTACCTGAAAATAATTAACCAAGAAAAAAAATGTATTTTAGACCGACTTTACTACAAGTTCAAACATTAAGACTAAGCAGAGTAACTTTATTCAACATCGTATGAAACAATAGGGAACTTAAGATTCAATTTAATACATCTACATGGAGAGGCAGAATGCATTTATAGATGTTAGCAACACAACATGCAAACAAAATAACTTGTTCTTCATCTCGCAGATGTATGAAACGAAAAATAAAGTATTAGATATACATTTTATTTATCTTTTATTGCAGCATGGACTACACGTAAGTTGTTACTTCCTATCTTTCATATTGTACAGTCAAAAGCAAAATGTCTTTCCAATAATGTTGATTCTCGAAGCCCACAAGATAGGCAAAACCTTAGCATGAACGGTGTGTAATTTTGATGTTATTTACGTGAAAGTTCAAGTGTTCCTTTTTATTTATTTTTTAAGGGAAGCCACTTGCTATGACATGTCCTGGTTTCTGGCAAGATATATGTAATCTCTTCTAGTTTGTAGCCAATAACGAAATTATTTAGGTGGGTCGCATTTACAATTCCAAACCACTGAATCTAACACCATTTTTGCTTCGTTTTCTCTTCCTGTTGTCAGATGAACCACTAGTTGAATGTTACAGAAAGATGTAGTGTATCTAACGGATGTTAAAGATGTGGAAGATGCTAAAGAAAGATGTAAGTGGAAAATGTCTCCGCTTCTAAAAATAATATAAAAAGAATATCATTTTCCAAACCCACAGTTCACATGATTTCTTCAATACGGCAAATACAATTGTGAAATCATATGTATTATTGCATATCAGTGTACTAATTCCATACATCGCTAACATTATACACGAAAGCCAATATATATAATGCCTTTTCATATCAGTTTTAAAATGGAGAACGATATTCATGTTTCATATTTTTTTGCAGTATGCTGTAGTTTACGTTCATTATTTACAAAGATGTTGCTAGTAGCTGTGTGCATTACGTACATCAAACGCGTTGCCTTCCAAGTTACAGTAAAGGTACTATCTATGCATATATCAGAGACTGAAAAAAGGAAAGAACTCATCATATTAGGATTACATGGTGAACATCTGGGCCTGAGAGCGTCTGAGATTAATTGAGATTTTTTTTCTATATCCAGTCAAGTGATGTTATGTGTGCGCGCGTGTTTGATTTAAACTGATCGGCCGTACTTACTGCGTATAATGCAGGCTTCGTATTCGATAAGTCCTGGATTTGATACCACTGGGACACAGTCATCTTTAGCGAATTTCCTTTGTCACACCAGCATGTGCCGTGATGACTTCAACTTGGAACCTGGCCCACTCTCTATCTCATGCCAAATTTATCATGTGTAAGTCACAGGGGCTCAAATACCATAAAATGCAAATCCGGCGAGTATAATATGTAAAGTGGTAGCTCTTTTCATCGTCAGATTCTCCCTTCCATGCCTGGACGAAGAGAGCGGCTGTCGCTGAGATGGTATAGCACTGGCTTTACAGTAGGAATGTTCTGAAAACAATTTGAAAGCTCGCCTATCATATTTGAAGATTTTCAGTGGTTTTCCGCAGTTACACCAGGTAAATTTTGGAATTGTAGCTAGAAACTTGGCCCTAGCCGACTTCTTTTGAACATCATCCCTCCAAACCAAGAGTGCCTTTACCAAAGGTTCATAATGACCACACAAAATACTTAAATTCAAATGACGCGGACGGATGTAAGCTTGGCGTTAATTGGAATCGAGCAACGCAACATTCTCATGGAAGGAGACATGGAAAAATAAATTACTTGACAATTCTTAGAACGTGTGATTCAACGCAGAACCACCAAAAAGTTTGGAAACACTTAAATGATTGCTTACATTGCTACTAACGTCCTGGGCGATCTGCTGAACATCTAGGTTTGAGATCTACAATTAAACGGACGTGACCTCCGTTCAATAAAACCTGGTGGAAATTGAACAAGGAGCACCCACATACTCAGCCAAGTGTCTGTTGTCTGCTTTCATTTGTGCTTTCTTTTCACTGTGTACGATATCCAGAGTTGAAGCAAATATATATTATTATTTGAGGCATACATTAGGTTCCTAACAACGAAATTTTAAAACTAACGCTATAATTTCATATAAAATTTTCACCTCGATGCAATGCTAAACAGAAAAATATAACATGCAGTAACGACCTTCATATGTATTACCAGATTTAAATCATTTGTGAAAATCCTTCGAGAAATATTCGTGTCTTCTAACTCCGACACTGTGTTTAAGAGTCAGTTCTGGCAACTGTCTTAATTACTTTTAAAAACAAACTTTACAAGAAAATACAAAAATATTCTACCATCACACACACAAGCTCGCTGTAAAGTGCAGTTTTTCAACATCCCACTGCTGATACATTCTTATTCTCATATTATCATACCAAATCGGATTTTTTAAAAAAAATACTAAGTCCCGTTAAAGAATGAACTTCCGCTCTGGACACGATACTTCTGATTAGCATCGGGAATTAATATATCACTTTTCTATATAGCGTAACATGTATAGACATATTATATGTGTGATCAACACATGCTCTGCCAACTGCTCGCAGTATAGTGGTGTGGTCAGTCCTACGCTAGGTCACATATACATCTCAACTTACCCAAGAATGCCAGGCAATTGTCGTACTAAATTTCGTAGTTTACTGAGCACATTTCATATGCTCACGCATACGCTCACTGAAAAAGTCTACGGCGCTCTTGCCGAAATTTAAACTCGGACCGTCCAATTCATGGTAAGATGCGCTACCGCCTGATCCACGACTCCCTCTCCATTCCACAGAGTGTACCCGATTATTTTTTTTAAAGTTTTACCAGTATTCACTATATCAATAGGAGGATTCCCTGTTTGGATTTTGCAACATTGCATCTGCTCGTTTCTTCAAATGAAGTTTTCATTCTGCCTTGCGCTTCTTTATCTCTTTTATTTCTAAGACATAGACACAAAAAAACGCTTGTTTGTGTCTTGTTTGCTAGGGGCAAGTGTTGACGCTTGTTATTTCATTTTCTCGTTATTTGGTTGACCTCGAAAATTTCCAACGGAAAAATCATCCTATTAATATCATATACTGTACCACTAGAAGCGCTATAGATTCTTTATCTTGCAAACGTTTCCCTTGATCGTCTTTAATTTATACTACCGAGTATTTTGGGCGGAGCAATGCAATTGTCTAGCTAGACCATTTCGTATAGACCCGGGATTCGTAAAGTTACTAATAATTTTTCGTATGGACTACTGTTGATGTCCCTATGAAAGGATATGTTTTTCTTCATCTGCACAATACGTAGATCTTTTGCCCAAGATGCGGTACTATTGACAGCCATCCATGTGACTAGTATATCATGAACATCTCGACATCGCCTTGAAACTGAAAATGTCTTCGATTACCGTGAACAATTGTAGAACCAAACATAGAAGCCAACTTATGAATAATAATAATAATGATAATAATAATAACAATGGGCGTTAAAGACCAAAAGGACGTAAACCTGACATTTATCCGCAGTTGATGGAACTGAATACACCTAAGTGATGGCTGTGTAGTCAGTACTTCGCGCCAACTAGCAACGAATAGGCGTATTAGGAGCTTTGCAGACTGAGTGGCCGTCACTTCTTTATTCACGTGATTCCCTAACTTTCCTCACGACGCCGAAAAGTGGGACTTCGGCCAGGAATTGAACCTGGGACCACGCGGACATCAACCCAATGCTCTAACAACAATACTATGGAGCCCCCAACTCATGTATATTCCTCTTCAGAAAATTCTCTTCTATTATCACGTTGAATTGTGCATTGGGCATGGAAGATACAGAAAATATGGAGATACAATTTTATAAGCGGTATCGACAGATATTTTCATTTTCAACGTCTATAAAAATACACATTTTTGTTAAATGTTCTTGAGTATTAAGTGTAAACTTATAATGATTGTCTGGCTCACTTTACATGTCAATGAAACCAACTTGTATTCTTAAGTTTATATGACTACTCAAATTTGGTTTCACAACCAAGTCGTTTCCTTTGTGCTTCTTCTTTAATTTACATTTTGCATATCACTTCAAATATCAACATGCACGGCAGTGCATGAGCCAAGTTCTTCAAGTCAGAAAACGTTAGCACTGCCAGAAGCATGTTATACAGGAACAAGAGTTTATGGCAAAATCGACGATTTGGAGGCCCCGTAAGAAAAAAGATGTTAAAGATAGGAATATGAGCTTTTGCCGTTAAGGAGATATGGTAAATATGTGCAGATGTACAAAATTTCATATTCATATCTCAAACTATGTTCTAGTTGTGGACCCCTGAAATTGCACATTTTAGGCTAACTGACTCACTCACTCACTCACTCACTGACTGACTGACTGACTCACTCACTCATCATATTGTTTAGGGTGTTTGGAGTAAGCTAGAAACATGAAATTTGGTATGAAGGTAGAGGATGATAAGTAGATAAAGGAAAAATTCCGACATTTTGAAAAGGTCGCCATCTTGGATTCAAAATGGCCGCCAAACCTAAAATTTCAAAGA
>JAGDQP010057825.1:0-10564 GCA_022664845.1 Lepisma saccharinum
TGTTTCCAAATCAACTTTGATTTTTCTTTTCTACGGACGGGTGACTAAACGTAGCTTTTTCAAAGTAGAGTGCTTGAAATCTTAGGGATCCCCAGGGGGCCGTAACACATTTAAACTTCTTTAAATACTTATATAAAATCGTTTTCTACTTTTCTGAATTGTATGAATTATATATTTAAGAGGCTTAACCGTATTTATATTAAATAGAGCAGGCAGTTAATTCTATTTTACAAAATATTGTATTGGAAATCGAAGTGCAACTTCTTGCAATCAATACACTTTAGTGAAATTAATAAGGCTGAGTTAGGATGAGGCATATCTAGAATGCTTGTATACTAGCGACCAGAGCTGAACCGGTTTGGTCAGGACATAAGTGACCCGATTGACCCGGTCTTGACTTGGCTTACTCGGTGACCCAGTCTTGACCCAATGATCAAAATCTTGACCCGGTGACTGTGTCTAGACCCGATTTGACCTAGCCTTTTCCTGTGGATTAAATAAATCAATATTATAAATTATAAAACTAATTCTTTCATAATAGTCACTTCGAAAGGGGAGTTATTTACACAGCTCCGCGGGTATTTTTGTTCTTTAGAGTGAATATGAAACTGTTTTCGTATGTTATTACTATTATTAGACGTCATATTTTTCCTGCTCTGGAGGGTAACCCCCCCCCTTCCCGGTCATTCCTAAAAGAAACACAACCGTCTATAATAAGGAAAGAAATAAAAATCGGGCTTTGTCTTCCGGGTCATCGGATCAGACCGGGTTCCAAACATAGACCCGGTGACCCAGTCCAAAACTTAACCTGAATGACACGATGACCCGTTTCAGCTCTGCTGACGACTCCTTTGCTCCGTCCCCTTTCTACCATTGTGATGCTGTAGCAGCAGACAGGATGTGTGTTTTTATTGGCACTTGTTCGCATTGTGGTGTATGAAGCATTTCGCTCCAATATGATGGTTGTAAGAACATGTTAGTTTAGAGTCACGATTAAATGTTGGCGGAAATCAGATTCTGCAGTAAAACAGAAGCTTATTGGAAATTCGAACAGAGTTAGTACACGTTTTGATCCATCAGTGAAACATAAAATAGAATTGTTTTGTTGGCACGAATACGAAGGGATACTACGAAGCAAAACGAGAAACAGTTATCTAACAAGTACGGTGTCTGCTTGACGGGGAAATTCAGGAACCACTGGACTAAAGAATGTTTTATTTCTATGAAGTATTCTGTTTAGTGGTGCAGAGTCGTTCGTACTATCAAAAAGTTATTTAAAACATGGAGGGTTTCGGAAGTTGGGCTTGGAGAATCGTCTGGGTAATGTAATGTACTGATGACGAATCACTGAAGAAAATAAATAAGAACCCAACTGGATATACGAAAGAAGAGAAAATAAGAAGTGGTTAGACATTTTTTATACAAAGATATTGTCTATTGGAGAGAGCAATCAAAGGTATATTGGATGGAAAAAGAGAAAGAGGAAGAAGACTCTTTGCTAGTAATAAGGGAAAAAAATATCATAGAATTAACAAAAAGGAAAGTGGATGAACGAAGGCCGAGAGGTAGAGCATTCGGAAGGTTCTGGCTTCAGACTAGCGACCGGTCATCTTGACTGAAGTTTCGCCATTCAGGGGGGTTTTGCTTAGTCACACCAAGCCCTGGACTGCTTACTTCCTCTCTACTACCCTATTCTGGCATGACCTGAGGCATTTTTTTTTTTTTTTGGTGTAATGACCAATCTATCCTTTCTTTCTTTCTACGATTTCGCCTGCGCATACTTAACGAAATCTAAAGTTTCAAGCACCAAAATACGTAGGAAAGATGAAGTTTTTTTTTCAGAAAAATAATTATATTTCTCCTAAACATTATGTTCCTTTTCGAATGGACTGATAAATATCTCGTTCTTCTGCGTAGTGTTCCTTATCAGTAAAAGAACTTAGTGGATTCTCCAACTACCTTCGATCCACAACGCAGTAGTATTTTTAACCTTTCTTTAATTTGAATTTGAATTTGTTTATGACCTTTAGGTGATAGAGTGGAGGAGATGATGTTAGTAGTCGGCCAGAGCCTAGTGTATGCGTATCATCCCGGCATTTGCCTGGTGTGTGTGAAGAAAAACCCTCGAGAAACCTCAGTCAGAATGGGTGTCGTTCCTATTTCTAAGCCGACGCTCTACTTACTGGGCTACGATAACTCGGTTTAACCTCTGAGCGTAGCACCCCGTTATGTTCTCTGGCCATCAATCTTCTTCTTATTTTCGGTTCCGTTTAATTCTCATCAATAGCTTAAATATTCATGGTTAACCTTTTGTGGTTACGTTTGTAAGAATATTCATTGCTTACGTATTAGGATAGGAAACAATTTTAGGATACACCAGTGAGAACAGGACTCTTAATAGAAGTTTCAGAATTTGCACCTTGATAAGCTTGATCTTTGAGCTGAAAACCATTTCGAATAATTGGTTTACAGCAAGTTCACACAGAAAAATGGTAAATTTATTAGCCGCTAGTTGTGTTTTCGTTAGTATCTGGAAAAGAAATGTGATTTTCTTCTAATTAACCTTCAGGAACTGTAGTAGAAGATTCCTTGTTCACCTTATGCTTGAATGACTTAATCCAATAGAATTATCAATGATTGAAATCTATTTCTATTCACACATATATCCATTAATCTGCAGAATTTTCCGCTTTTTAGCTTTGCTGATGAGAAGCCTTAGTCTTGCGAGTGAAATTGTCATACATATGCCAAATTGTTCTTCTTTTCTTGGCATTGAAATATCATAAATTCTGCTCCGTCCAATGCATCTTACACTTACTGTAAATACTGTCTGTTATCCCAAATGTATTTGCATTTTGTTGTTACATTCTTCTCCAATTTTGAGGTTGTTTACTGCCCGTTCCCGCAGACGGCGTGGACGAAAACAGCTTCTGAGAACAGTTTGGCATCAATTCTTGGGCTTCGACGACGAGATATGAGGCAGCAACGAATGGTTGGTCGTTGGGATCTGCTGCTGTAAAAATTGTGCAACGGAAGCATAACATTCATTTCTCTTTTGCTGTTTTTTCCTTTTGTTTTAACAAGGAAAAAGAAGGTGCTGAGAGAGAAGTGGAAAAGGAGGGGGGAAGAGACCATAAAGAGAACCAAGGTCACTTTGAAACGGAAGCTTAAAATACATTTTCCTGCATTTTACAGAATTTAAAACAACACACACATTCACATAGACATTGCAAATCATTTGTCACTAGAGACAATACACAGTAAAAGGTAAATGTGTAGGTAACTCCAGAGTTCCATACCTGCTTCCAAAAGTAAATGATTGCCTTTATCACCTTCCTACGTGTTCTGTTGTTGGTGGTAGACTTTTGAAATGAACTTCCTTGGTTCTCCCAAGTCTTATCGTAATCCCCCTTTTACTACAATATAAACTAGAGATGGAGCGAAATGCCAAACCGAAATTCAAAACCGCTTTTTCATTCTAAAACAAATTAAAAACTCTAATTTTTAATTCTTTCCTTCATTCCTTTCCTCAAAACCAGTTTTCATTTTTTTTAAAAACCGAGTTGAATTGAATTTATAGATGGCCTTTTGGCTCAGCGGATGTAGGGGGAGAAGATACGGAAGCTAGTGGCTAAGACCTTACTTAAGCATTCGCCTGCTGAAACCCTGGAAAATCTCAGTCAGGATGGTCAGCCATGGTATTCGAATCGACGTGCCCACCCATTGCTGATCCAAAGTCCGCGACGTTTCCGCCTTTACCATGAGGGCTGTGTTTCAAAACCGAAAGTAGATGAAACAGAAAAGTCCACATTTGAATAGAAATATTTTGAGTAGGATTTCCAATGGAAACAAAAATTGAAAATGAACATAAAACTAAAGTGTGAACAAAACGGGAAGTTGATATACTTAAAAAAGCTGATTTTGAAATAAAACAAGAAATAGATTTTGGTGTTAAAAAGGTGTAAACCTCAAAGCTGACTTTTGTACTCATCATTAGTATAAACCCAGTCCCTGAGGCTCAGTAGTTCATGTCAAGAACTTCGGATCCGTACAGGGAAGGAACCCAAGTTTGAGTACTGGCGCCAACCATCTTAACTGAAGTTTTACCAGGCAAATGCCAAGATAGATCTAAAATGAGGCAATTACAACTATATTTCCTATCCCTTTAGCCGAAAAGAGCGTACTGAGGAACGTCCCCCTACATCTTGAATAGTGTTAGGATCTGTAGATCTCTACAGCCGTTAGTGTAATTTCAATATTAAACCTGTTAAAGGCTAAAAATTATATAAGCATTACTTTCTCTATTTTTTTCCAACACACTTGTAAGTACATCCTTGAAATAGCGAAAGGGGCTAAGATGAGACCAGGAGGTATTGATTGTGGTTACCTTTGAACAAGGAAGTAACTCAAAGAAAATATTTCTCAGCTTAGTTTGAAGGTTGGTCCTGACGTTACAATTCGTTAATACCAACATGCGTTACCAAGTGATGTGAGTGATTTGACCAACTAGAGTTAAATATGCTTAGTTTGAAACACTACATAATTATTCCACATTATGCATTATTTATCTTGAAGTCTGTGGATAAAAGCACAACCCTCGTATTTGTATTTTTAGATTTAGAATATCGATAGACAGTGTAATAGTGCAGTCTCACTTACTTTTCTTCTACTACTACTTCAGGCAGTGTGAACTGATGATATATTTAACTTTTTTTAATCATCTTGCCTTGAGTTCCGTTTGCCCTCTTTACCCTATACAGTTTGTTTCTACGTGTGCCTTTTCTTTAATACATTAAGTATCACTTTTATGTCATTCACTATCTTATCTTTCTTTCACCAATTTCTCTTGGTTTCTAGTACTTCCTTATTTTTGTAACCCTCTTCTTATTTTTTCCATTCTTGTGTATCTTCTCCATTTATAAGCCTTCCAATTTTCTTACATTTCTCTTTTACAACAGCCACGTTTCATACGATACAATACTCTCTGCAAAATATTTAATCCACGTTTTATCTCAGCTCTTTGTGCATCAGACAGCTCTTCTTCCCTTTTCACATTGCTATTTTTACCTTCCTTTTTTCTTTCTTTCTTTCCTTTTTCGCACTTCATATTCTGATGTATAAGTGAAACGAAATTTCTCAAGTTGTGGGGTGAGTGGTGGGTCCTCTTTACGTAATGACAACGGTGAAAGACACCGCTTTAAACTATTGATAAAGTAAGTTCCGGATTATAATTAAAGTCCTTCGTTAGTTAATGGATCCTTCGAATCCTTCGTTATAAGTTGATAGATACTCACTAGTTTTTTTTATTTCCCGTTCACGCCTTATACAATCACAATCAAATATAATTTCAATGTTGTTTCACATAAGGGACTCATCTTAGGGAGTGATCTATGTCTATGTGATGATCTGATAACTGTTTTCTTCACGTCAGCGCATTACTCCGAAACTATTTTGTAGATTGCCAAATTAATTCCTATGGTGCTTAAAAGATGGCAGCACTACTGTACGTAATAACTAACTGTGAAAGTGAAGAACTGAAATTATTTTCACTTACCTTAATTGTTGATATGAAAACGAAGTACAGGACTACTAATAGTGTTCTTTGTTCATGATCTTTGTTTTAGTCTTATTTTAGTTAGTATAACATCTACCTTGTATTCATGCAGGTATGAATCTATATATGAATCGTCCACTTGCAAAACCTGTTAAACGACAATTTATAGAAAGATCAAGCTATAGGTCTAGTGATAGTTTGAATTGTCTCAACATCCTCTACAAAGATCTAAAGTAAGCCAGGAACAAAACCATCTAAAATCGCTTAAAACGGCAATGAGAAAGTCACGTCCACTAGCAAAGTCTGTCAAAATTGCAATGGCTACACGTTCAAAACCTGTTAAAAAACATTTTACTTGCAAAGCCAGCTAAATCACAATCACAATATGGCAGCCCGCAACTATACATATGCAAAACCTGTTAAAATCTCGGAACTTTACATTGAGGGGATTCAAAGACAATGTTTTGCTATTTCCTTTCTCTATAGTTTGTTTTGGCAGCTCTGATTTTCATGCAATGATATTGGCAACACTGCTTTCCACCTTCTTGTGGCTATAATCAACAATGGGTTCTTTATTTACATGTCTTGGTTGAAGTTAACAGTAACCAAAGTGTGTGCAGGGACTGTGTTATTATTTTGGGAAATATTAGTTATTTAAGATGATTGACAGTGCAAACAGTACAAATAATATTGAAGTTGTAGTCATCGAGTCTCAGTTTATAGACGTTGATCCTGCGAAAGCAAACAATACCCCAGAAAATCCCAACTGGGAAAGAGAGTGCAACGAGACCAGTGTTTCTCGAAAGAAGAAACTACGTCCAGAAACTTAGAAAAGAAATGTCACGAAGGCAAAAGGTAAGAAAATGTGTTGTGTAAATAATAAGTATGTAGAGTCATTTGTGGCAATATATGGTGTCGTTCAAATATTACGTAATCATAATTTTATCTATTTTAGATCTCCTAGTCCCTCTTGTAATCAAAAGTAATCAATCATCAGACCATTCTCCTAATATTACGTAATCAAAAACAATTTATGATTTTAAAGTTTATTTTTCTTTATTTTATAATTTGAAAAGTGACATTAAATTAATCTAAAAATACAGATATAAGCTACAGTATTTTTAACCTTTCAAACTGTTTACGTATGTTTTTTGTAAAAGGTAGTAAATCGCCTTAAAAAAATACACATCAACCAACCAATTTTTTATTACGTAATCAGCTCCTATACCCCTACATCAATGATATTAAAAATTAATGAAATCTCAAACACCTCCTCTCCTTACTTGATTACGTAATATTTGAAGAGCCCCTATAAGCGCAATGTTGGTAAAATGGCTCAATGGTAAAGGAACTCAATTATGTAATAGAGCTAGAAATGTTAAATTAAAAGCTGTAGCTTGTACGTTTCTTGATCTGAACAGGTGCACTATCAATTTGAAAAAGAGGATTTGGCTTTGGTACATGGTGTTAAGAAATTTCACAAATATTTATATGGCAGACCTTTTGAAATATATACCGATTCAATTCATGTTAAGTTTATTTTGTAGAACAAAAAGCCCATCCACAACTTTCATGTTGGACATTATTTCTGGTAGGTTATATTTATTCTATATCATACAATAAACAAGTACAAGTTGCGGATTGTCTATCTACCTCAATCGGTAGAGACCGGAGATGATCAGCAGTCACAAAATTATATTCTGAATGAAAACGATCAGTCAACCATCATACAGGATTTTGCAAATGAAATACAATCAAATGAAATGTTAAAATAAATACATGACTGGGTTAGTTTGGGATGGCCATGGCGTGCCTCTACCTAAAAATTTTCAAACCCCAGAATACAAAGAGCACTTTAAACGTAAAGAACTTCTTATGATTCAGAATAACTGTTTATTATTTGGTCAAAGACTGGTAATACACAGAAATCACCTAGGTATTGAAGGAACTAAATCTATTATGAGAGCTTATTATTTGTGGCCCAGGATAGAAATAGAATTAGAAACTTTTTTTAGTCAGTTGTGTGCAGAGTCAAAAAATGAGCATATCTCCACAGCAAAAATGGGATTAAGACTGGAATACAGCTTCACAACGTATGGATAGGGTCCACATTGACTTTTCATTTTTGCACGGAAATAAGTTCCTGTTGTAAATATACAGTCATTCGAAATGGTTAGAACTTAAATATGTTAAAAGCACGACAGCAGAGGAAACCATCAAATACTTAGAAAGTATTTAAGGAATGTTAGGCTTTCCTAAAGTTTTGGTAAGGGGCAATGGTCCGCCGTTTTCAAGTCATCAACTTAAAATGTGGTATCTAAATAATAATTTACGATTATACCATTCCCCTCCTTGGCAACCATAAAGTAATGAGTTAGCGAAAAGATGCGTTGAAGATGATAAAGTCTTATTGAAAAGACTATCACGAGACCAAACACAAAATAATTGCAAAGACATAATACAAGAAGTTCAACAAAGTATCCGTTTTGCCCAGACTCCAAAACTAAATAATAAATCTCTGGCAGAATTGGTACTACGTTATCATCCAAGAACTTTTTATGTCAGTTCTTACTATAAAATGACCCAAAATAATGTGTAGAATTCCAATAAGACAACATGCCTAGAATTGTCGAATGGATTTGGATACAAAATGGTAATAACAAGAACCTCGTTTTGTTAAAACAAAAGTGATTAGGTCATAGGTAGTAGGATGGTTTTAGTGAAATATGACTCAAGACTGAAAACAAATTGACATCAATTTAAAAAATATCTACAACTTCGAGATGCCTAGACAGATCATATTTCAGTAGCTTTTAATTCTTTTAATTGGTGGCATATTCCATATAAAAATACTGATATCTCACAGCCAGAGGAGATAAAAAAATAATAAGATCAGAAAGAGTATGAAGACCGCCTGTACATTATTCTTTTGAGGGATGTTAGTATATAACCAATGCTGTCAATCGATAAAACATCTAATTACCAGAACCAAAATGGTGAATATTCATAATTTCAGCTTAGAGACTGGGACTTCGACATCAGATTTGGAGACATCGAATCAAGAAACTTTAAAAAAAGGAACCAAACCAGTCCCAACAGATCATTGAAAGTGCCAGATACGGAGATGATATTGGGAAATTTTCGTAAACAGAAGCCTGAGGAAAATGATCAAGAAGAAGCAGTGAAGGCAAAAAAGAATATTGATTAAAGATGAAAACGATAAACAATATGAAAGCAACGGAAATTAAACTGACTGTTTATTTAATACATTGTTAGATGAAGAGGAGTCTAAAGATTCGTCTGTGAAAAATGATGATGAGTTTACAGATGGAGAACATTGAAGAAATTTTGGAAACAGTATGGAGAAAGACTATTATCGATGAGAGAATACGGACATTGTTTAATATCACAAAAATGTAGATTATGTAATGAAGATACTTGCTTGTGTATTAGTAATGCTATTTTTGGCTCCTCTTAAAAGGTGAATTGAAAAATGTGAATCTAAGGAACTAAATTAGAATAGAGCATACGATGTTTTGAGAATCTGTGTAGAAGCACAATTAGATTAATTTATGTTTGATTACTTATTGTATAGGTATTTTTCATTTTCCGGAAGAAAAAGTGAATTAATAGAAGGTACAAATGAATTATTTTAGAGAAAGATTTATAAATGGATTCGTTCAGGAATTAGGAACAATATTTAAGTAAAGTTGATCATTGGCAAATACCTACTTTGTTTATGAACAACAATCCTTGTTTATTTCGTTTAAAGTCAAATAATGTTAGTTAGACAACTTGGAATAGATCGAAAAGATTATAAAGACATTGAAAATACTTGTAGGACCAAACTAGAAGGTAAAGCAAATGGGATAGGATTTATCAAATCTGAAGATAACATATAATGAATGGTCCATGATCAATCGTTGAAGAAATGGAATATGTATTATGAATTACCTATTAAGAAATGTTGTGGTACAATACAATACAATACAACAGTTTGGAAATCTAGAATATTACGTAACGTTGAGTAAATAGTTGTCTGAATAAATATCCTGTCAATGGTGTACTGAATTCTATTTGTAGAAATATGGAAATAGGTTATTCTTTAGTGATTACTGGATGGATTTGGCTTCCTCATTAAACAATTTCCTATGGAGACAATTTTACATTGATACCCAGCTGTTATTTAAAGTTGGTAAAACTAGATAAAACAGAAGGTATCAAGTTTAAAGAATCAGAACATATCAACTGTTCTGGTGTAGCGTTGTAAGGTGTAGCGCTGAAATCGAAGAAGGTCGAAGACATCAAAACACTATTGAAACACTATGGAGCTCAATGGCAAGACTGAAAAATGGACCTTTTTCTCGGATATCTTCAAGGATCAAGGAAGTCTGGGAGTTGTAGACGAACACAAACGACGCTGACGTTACTTTTGAGCTGTTAGACGAACGGAACATCGAGATTTCGTAAAATGTGCGAAATGCTGTAATTTTTCGTAATATCAATGAGTCAACTTCTCAATCTTCGCATCTTAGATTTTAATTTTATGCCTATTTGTTAGTTCATGCATTTTTATGCTCTCTTTGTTTGTTAGAAATCTAAGTTTCTGGTGCCAACATATGTTGTTGTTGTGTTCGTGAGTCACCCACATGATGTGTTTTAAGTTTTTTTTATTCTAAGCATAATTTCTCAGATTTAATAACAAAAATGTACCAAAACTTTGTTTTCTCATTTTTTTCATAATTATCAAATTTTACTAGGAATATCCCTGTGGGAAGATACAATATTTCGGTTGTCATTATTGCAAACATTGAGGACATTGCCGGAAGACCGTAACATAGACCTATGTGCCCTTTTTTCGGCAATCGCTTTAAACGATCCGCTATGTTCTTTACACAGTGCGACAGAAAGATTGGTCTAATCAGATCACACATCAAAAACAGTGAATTAGCCCATCACCAGAAAAAAAATACATTATTTCCGATTCAAAGTGAGTGGGAGAAATTAGTG
>JAGDQP010057828.1:0-12667 GCA_022664845.1 Lepisma saccharinum
CCCCCCGGCGCCGCCGCCTCTGATTATATTCTATTGAGGAAGAGGCACGCCCCTCTCTGGATCCGACACTGACTAAAAGTACGGGAAGATGTTTTTTTTTTTAATTTTCCAATTTTGCTCAGATTCCACCAGTTCCTTCACAAGATGTATTGATTTTTCCTTTTATTTTGTAGGTGTCAGGCTTTCCTTCGTTTGTACAGGTATCACAGCCATTCCGACTGCAGCTAAATTTCTGGTGAAGATATTCAGTTCAGTTCAGTGTTGTAGGTCTACAACATTTCAATCTCTCAGAATAGACATTATCTAGATTACGCAGAAAGCTTGAGGGCATTTTCCTCCTCTCTCTCTCACTTTTTCTGTTGTTAATTAGAAGAGGCCGTTATTTACCTGAAATTCCGTTGTCTGCCGGACGGAAGAGACTTGACGACACGACTACAAAGTTTCTTTTATTACAGATCTCAAAGAAGACTCAAATGTTGACACTGGCCAGAGGCAAAACGCCGAGAAGAGAATCATTGTCGAAAGTAAACACTGCTAGAACAATTCTTGCGTCACCGACACTGAAAAAATTAGTTTTTACAGGGTTTTCTTTAGTTCACAATGGTTCGTGGTGTCCTCAAATCTTGCACAATGTTCCAACCGTGTCTTCAAATTCTACAGCATTAATTTAGCTGATTTTACGACGTTATACAATGATGAGATTTTCCACAGCAACATAAGTCAAGTTACAATACAATATTCCATTGTTACTTTCACATAATTCTATATATTTTAAAAGCATGTGCTTATTTATTTTTTACTGAGAACTTCTTTATCCGAAAATAAATACTAGCCCGCAACGATGTAGCGTTTAACTGGTTGCAGAACACTTTAGAATTTGGTACTGAAAACCCACCATCCCTTCTAAGAGAATTTGAATTTAATTTTAAGGGCTTTAGGTACGTTTGGCTCAGGCCGAATGGACAATGATGGGATAATATGGGAAATGAAGAAAGTGGGAGGACGCGGAAGAACCTTGAGAAAACCCACGTACACGGAGTTTTCCACCACAAAGCCGACATGGCGCTAGCCGGGAACCTCTCAAAACAGAGGTGAGTACTCTGTCACTGAACCCCTGCAGCCCCTATGCCCTGTGAAGAGTTTATGCTAGTAATATATGCTTAACATTCCCAAGAAAGCAAAATGATCCCATAAATTTTAGTGACTCACTGGTGGTGAGCGAGTAATTCAAGTACTTCCTGTTTACATACTTATTGGATCCATAAGTGATTTAATTTGAATCGGTATTCCTGTTTTATAGGTTATTTTGGTAGAAATTACTGGAATTCCACAATATTTACTTATATTTAATGTGCACGCGCGCCTTTTTAATCTTTTTCATCAACAAATATCTGGTCACCCTATAAGTGAGGTACCGTACTAGGGACAACACACGAAATGCCATGAAATTTCCCACCTTCTAGCTACAATACTCATATTATCTTCAAGTGAAGCTACTTGTAAAAATAAATGGATGAATCGTTTTAACGAAAATAAATGTGCTATCGTGCATACATTTAGATGGATCTTTTTTTTCCTTGACAAATTCCATGGATTCTTTGAAACCGCAGCAGCTATTTATATAAGAAGTTCAAGATGTTTAAAGAAACGGAACGACCACACCAATTGTCAAAATAATATGCACTATTTGTAATGAAACGTGGTGCTCAAATGGGTTATGTGAATTAAGGCTTGGGATTCATAAATCCTGTGGATAAAGTGAGATGACGCTAGCGGGCATTGGGTGCCTACAGCGCTTCCAAGTGTTGAGTTCTCTGGTCTGGTCTGATTTAGTATTTAGTGCGGAAATGGCATTAATTAAGCCCATCCATTGCACATACGTTTAAACAATTGCTGTTTTTTAATAATATTTGTAATGTAATACAGTTTAACAGTGTATCAGTCTTAATAATTGATGTTTTAATGTCAGTTATTTACAAGTTGCTATGGTTACAGTCCGCCATAGGCGTCAGTTCTCTCTTAAACTCTAGTCACAGTCACTTTTTGGTGTATATCTCACTATCAATTTTGATTTTCAACTTGAAGCACTATTGTATGAAATTTTTAATCACTATGTCACATATCTTGTTGAATTTTCTAGGGGTGAAGTCCAAAAACACTATGACGTTATCCAAATTAAACATTAGGAATTTCAGCGGCTTCCATCTATTAAGCCACCATCTTGCCGAATCTTGAGTTCTCGTTATTACTTGAATCTAAGATAAGCCATAGAAGTAATGTGGTTAAGTTCCAGGTCTTATTTTTGCGGTAAAAAAATACTTTTACTTTTTTGTGTTGGGCTATTTACGAATTAAAATCGATCACGAAATCAAAACTGATTAAATAAATTTACAAAATGTAATAAATTACTAGATTTGAGTGAACTGTTTTTTTCTCTCTAAAGCATTATGCCATGAAGTAAAGATTATTAGAAGCTTTTACTTCGCTTAGCTATGCTTATTGCATGGTAGTGACATTTATACGTAATGTTACCAAACCATGTCTACCAACAAATAACAGCATAGTATATACATTTTGTAAAACGGAAATTAGCAAAGCTTTTGATATGTCATGGCCTTCACCAAGCCCTCTGTTTGCATTTCGATCGTTAGTCTTTTCTATGAAGATTTCAGTAGCTATATTCTTGAATAAAGCAATGAAATAAATTTTTTATGTTGTTCAACAATTTCCTTCATTCTCGGTGTATATACAGAAACGAGAGAATACTTTTCTTCGGCGTAAGCTCCTTCCTTCAAGAATATTTTAATACCTATAAAAATACGCGAGTTTTCTTATGTAGCTAAGCGAGTTTTAATAGCTACTGGATTTTACTTACGTAAAAGCACACGTTTGCATAGGATATAAAAGGCCAGTTATTTAGAATAGCTGGTATCCTATTGTAAGAAAATTTATCATAGTATGGTCACGTTATAATCAGATGGCAGCACTAGCGACTCGACATTGCCTCTTCTATTTGCAAAATCACGGAAATTACTCAGTAAAGCTTATTCAGTTCTCTTTTTAAGGGCTGATTTTCATGGAAGCTTGCGATTAGGGTGAATAATCAATTGAAACGCATGCTACACGTGTTTCAATAAGGCCACTCACCCAAATCACAACGCAAGCTTTCATGAAAATCGGCCCTAATGGACCACAATATCGTGCGATATGCCAAAAGTTCATCAGAGACAAAGGTTGCACAACCGGAGTTACGAATCTAAAGTCTGAAAGCAAATACGCCATACAATAATTTTCAGTGGAAAGTTAATGCGGATGAAATATAATTGAGCCCATCACAATCCTTCTAGTAGCTATCGAGGTATAACGTGTCGATTTAAATTTAGGATTGGTGTGAATTCATTATCATGAAACACATTCCGTAACTTGTTGTGTTTGAAGATTTTGGCGTCAAATATACATTTATAATAGCTTTGTCTCATCTGGAAAATAAAAGTTTCCATGGAGCGTTCATTGGATTACGTATGCTTATAAACGTTGGTGGGGGGAAAATACATAAATATGTAATATAAGGTATGTATGTGTTTGTTTGGTGTTCATTTACGCCGCACCAGGCTGTCACCATAATGGGAGATTTTTCTCTGACAAGCATGCAAGCGTAAAGATATTCTATTATTATCAAAACAATGTGGATACGATTGCTTACAGAAGGGTGACGAGTGAAAATCCAATTTTGCTGTACCCATACATGAAGGTATTGAATTGGGAAGGAAGAGGAGGGCGGGTGGGGGGATATAGGAACTCTTTGTTTGATATATATGTGTGTAGAATCATTAGTGATGCAAGACTATCTCATCCAATTTGATCATACTTTTTCACAAAGGGAAATATATTTTGTGTTTACGAACGCAGTACATGTAATTCAAAGAGGTGTGTAATTTTGTAGCAAAAGCTTGAAAAGGTGTTTTTTTTTTTAAAAAAAAAAGAGAAACCTGTTGTCATTGATTTCCAAATAAAGTATTTTTTTCTTGTGTTTGCAATAGATCACGGGTTGACTCGTTTCCTTTCGCCTTTTCATTTTATTCTTTACGACACGGGTTCGGTGATGGCGCTACTTGTCCCTACCGTAACGACTTTACGCAGCTCATTAGATTTTCAGTCTTATGCCTTGTTTACATTACTAACATCTTACCATGGTTAACGTTAACCCGAGTTTATTTTAGTAATGTAAACGGTAGTTACCGTTAACGCGGGTTTCAAATTTAACCAGCGTCAATTTACGACAGTTATCTTGTAACGTTAATAAGAAACGGCTGTCTAAACGCAAGTTAGTCATTAGGCGGGGCTTCACTTCGTGAGTTTATTTCTTTCTTTATCGAAATATATAGTATTCTTGTGGTGCGTATCACCTTTAAACTATAAAACAATGATGGCACAACTAAACTACAAACTGTGATGCTACAATCAATTCATTTGTGTTCATTTTTTATAATTTAATCCACTCCCATGTAACAAGAAGATTCTTTACTCTACGGAAACTTCTTCCTGTTCCTTCACAGACAATGGTAGAAGAAGCACAATAACCTAGTTAAGTTTGGTAGTTTGAACGCAAGTTAGTTTTACCAGTAAATCTTACCATCGTAAAAGGTTAGTTATCTAAACAAGGCATTAAGCATGCTTGAAAGACCAGTACTAATTCGCATACTAGAGGATCTACACAGCTTCCCACACAGCACAGCACGTCCATGGGATGCCCAGCACTTATACCGGGACGCTAGACATCCAAAACTGGATATGCCGAAGAGATCCAATTTGGAACATTCAGTGGACGTCGGAAACACGTCTCAAACTGGACATTCCAAAGACATCCAAGTTGGGACAACCAATAGACACCAAAACCACACCAAAAACTGGATATCTCAAGGAGATCCAAAGTGGGACATGCAATGGACGCCGAAAACATGTCCGAAACTGGATTCCCTAAAGAGATCCAAGTGTGGACAGCAGTGGACATCCAAAACGTACCCAAAACCGCCCATTCTAGTCGTAAGGGTGAAAAAATATGAAATTTTAGATGAAATTGAAACTGGTGTAGCAAAGCGTTTTAACTTGCTAATACTACAAAATAACACATTAACATGAGCAGCAGGGATGGTAAAATATTTGCACGAATTAAGTTGTTTGAGTTCATTGTAAACAATCTGCTTTGAATATATTTTGATCAAATTTTGAGCTACTAAAGGTAAAACTTGTTGTTCATATGATGTTATCATCTACCGAAATCACTTTAAAAAAGAATCAACGCGTGTTTACAAAATTCAAGACCATTTAAAAAATCACAATTAACAACTATGTCCCTTGAAAAATATCTACGGTGGGCTTTACGTGCAGCTGCGACCATGATTTCAGACAGAAAGTGATTACATTCGTAGCCTACACGCAAACATCCAGATGTCAAAAATTCAGATCATAACCCAACTTTGTATATTAATCTAGCAAAATCCCAATATATTCTTTTTCCAGAACCTGCTTTCCAAAAGGAGTAAATGGTAATTAATCATTAAGGTCTGACGTGCGAAGACTAGCACAAGAATTATTGTGACCACTCTTTGGCAGAACTGTTGTTAGAGAAGCGTTAGCTTACCATACAAAAGGGCAGTGGTTCGAATTCTGGTCATTTTAGAAAACTTTTATACCTTTTCTGTAATACCTTTGCAAACGGTGTTTAATCCAAAGTGGGCGAAACTTTCAGTTCTAAGTTTTTACCCTTGTTGTCGCTGTATGGTACGTTCTGTGATTTGTCTTAATTCTTGAGTTACACACGTAACGGACCATGCATACTATAATAATACAAACATCCTATGAATAATATTTACGTTATTTGCAAGAATTAAGTTGTAGATATAAACAGGTTGTTGAGTGCTAACAAGCGCAAAAATGAAAATTTGATTCATTTTGGACTAAACTGAAAGTGGATAAATAACATTAATAGTACGATCTTGTTTCTGGCTTCAGATGCTTTATTTATAATGTAATCGAACACATCAGTATGTCTCCGCCAACAAGGCTTTGGTCACAGAGAAGTTACCTACAGACGGAAAAGTTGGCGTTCTTTTGAAGTCACAAGATACTGTCGTATGCTGACTATACTGTCATCTATGTTGAAAAAACAGAACCACGAGAAAATAAGCGGATAGGGTACATCTGCTAGAAAGAGGCTCCAGGATTGATGCTTGTTGAAACAATCATAGTTTGTTTACTTTTCTTTCGCGTCACTAATGAACCTTAATGATAACTGATTCAGTCCCTGTTCGGGCGCCATAACTCTGGCGAAGCATATAGCTTCTATTATCTTCTGTGGTAAAAATAAAAGTCACGAAGAAATATATAGAAAATCTCTCGTATATTAGGCAGGTTTCTTTTAGCCGCTCAAATATCGACTTGGTGGATGCCACCTTCGAGATAACTATGACGACATCCGCCACAAATTCATAGTCGGTCAACCAGCATGTAGCAGCGTGTGGCAGCATGTGGCATGGGGTAGAAATATGAAGTCATGCTCAGTAGATTGGGAACTTCTTATGTGAAGTAAATTTTATTGTTATCTGTCTCTGTGCATCTTTTGTCAGTTTTCTAATTTGTTAATTTAGCACAAAATGATACTTGATTTAATGAAAATATTATATTATAACGTAGTTTGCCAGCAAAAGAAGACATGGAAAATATGAAGTGGAATTTCCAGGGATTTATTTGGTTCTATGCTCTAGTCAGGGATTTTGACAAATCCCCCAAAGGAGGACGTCCATCCCAGAGAAGTCCGCGAATACCCCCAAACTTTTTTTTACATATTAGAAATCTATAGAACTGCTGTAAAACTATTTTAACACTGCGAAGCTCCCAATTTTGGCTTTAAAACCCCAAATTTGAAATCTTTGCAAAATCCATGCTACAAATAAACAAGACCTTGCATTACGAAGCTACCGCCCTCTCAAATAGCATGCCAGCTTCTAACAAGGTTGTCAGTTACTTGCTTTAAGCTGGTCAAACTTCATATTATTTAATCATCTTGATTCAAGCATGAAATAAACTTATGGGAATAACATAAGTGGCTTGTTTGAACTACATGGATGGTGGTTGGTACAACTAGCGTGATTCCATCCTAAGTGAAACTTGTTGTAACAACCAACTATGAAATGTACTTGAATTATGTTTCATTCTCCTTCCGCTGTCGTATCAGTACGCTGATGTTCTATCAAGTGATTAGATAAGCAAAAAATTAGGTAGACTTGTATCAGAGTGACTTGTGATATGTCACTTGCATCAATCATCAAACCACATTGAAATGCTATGAATGAAATTTGATAAAAGCTTGAAACATCATTGTTAACACACTCATGGTCAGTACAAGCATGAAACAACGTGGCTTCAAGCACGACACAGCCCTGAAATATCCTTAATATGTCAAGTTGCTAATATATTGCATTAAGCGGACTTCAAACATCAATTGCGAGTGTTTGAATCCCACTTGAAACCTATTTATCATTTCTCGTCTAATCAAGGTTATTTGATTCTTGTAAACTAGAGTACTTGATTCAACGGTGTTGAAACCTTTTCGGCTTGACTTGCCAAGCTTGCATGAAGTTGTCACACTGGTCAAAGGAAGCTTGATTCTTTTTTGAGTCAGGTAAAAATTGTTATGTGGGCTCATTCATTAATAAAACAACAAGAGAACAAAGTTCATTTTATCGTTTAAAAGCATGCGAATAATGAAGAAAAAACTAATCTAGGTTAATTGTCTACAACGTACAAAAGAGATCCAATTTTCGTAAAAATTGTAATAGCTATAATTACATTACCCGTAAAATGAAAAAATAAAATAAAAGAACTTATTTCCAAATCTTTCTTTCAATAGTTAATCAACGTTTTGCGAATAACCACTTCACGAAAAAGAAAACAATATTTAACAGTTCAACTTTTTTTTGTCAATCAAGTAACAGTATTATTGCCTGTTTATTTTCTCAACTAAAATTTCCTGAAAGTTTCTGTTGATGTTATAAAACAACGCAAGAGAAGTAAAAAAAATAATACCGCATTGTAAACCTCTTTGCAATATTTTCGTACAATCAACTGCTTACAAACTTTGTGTGTCATGTTATGCGTTTTAAATTAGTATTTTTGTTGTTATATATACTAGAGTGTATCAATGTGAAACTTACTCTTCACGTGTTATAGAAAGTAGAAAAAAACAATGTCTCAAGTAATATATTTGATATGATATTTTTAAACATATATCTGAAACCACATTCCTGTTCTTGCATATGCATATTGAAAGTAATGTTCTCTGTGTCCTTCGCTGCTGCGGAGAAAATCTCCTCCGACCGGAAACATCGCCCTAGCAGCTGTTGTTTCATACGATGGCCCTGTTACATCCTTCATACATTCCTGACCTCTCTCCCTGTTTTTTTATCTTCTGTCATTGTTTCTGCTCGGAGAAAGAGCTTATCATCGCAACGACGGAAGCCCTACGGTTGATTTCAGTCCACGAATAACTTAGGGACTCCTTCTAGCAATGTATTGTCGCGCTGGGACATTGGTTTGAAAATGGATTATTAACATCCTAAACGAGATAATGAGCTTTTAAGGACGGGACATACAGTTTTTGGTAAAGTGGGTTCCGAACCACTACGTTCAATGGACGCTTGTTGGATTTCAACCCATGACCACGCGCCCAATTTGGAAATTGATGTTCATAACAGGAAAGTGGTACCAGATAATGTGCTAAGAAAATGTCTAGTCTAACAACTTATTCAGTCTAACAGTACATTTTTGTTTTCGAGTAGAAGAGAAAGAAGTAAAACTTACCTAACAACATAATAACCACATCGTCCTGTGCATATTCTCTTATCTCTGCTAACCACGCCCGTATATTATCGAAACTAGTTTTGTTTGTGACGTCATAAAGAAGTAAGAGTGCTGTGAAAGGAAGAAGAAATTGTTTTATTGCCTTTTTTTATTTAGAAAACAAAAACTATTTATATTCTCTTATCTATTAATTTTCAACAGACTCATAATCGTGTGCGATGTATAAACAGTAATACCAGCCACACACCCTAACAGTTACTAAGTAGCGACAAATTACCACTCATGACCATCGAGTTAGCGTCGGATCAGAATAGTAAATACGGTCGTAATTGTAATATGACAAATTTTATTTGTTCTTCGCTTTTCCTGTAAAAAACATTCTTATATTATTATATCTATTATAATAAGTGTATTAGGAACGATTAGTGGAGGTTAGGAAGGTCAGATTCGGTTCTTTTCATTATGCCCGATAGGATACCACCATTTTAAACGTTGTCTCACGACCTTTACTATTATGATCGGCGCGCCATCGAGTTTACAATAAATAACACAAACAATATAAGTCCAGGTATAATAAAGTCTTGCTCATTTTATTTGTAGAATGCCGGACATTTTTAATAAAATACCAAATGCCAACCTGACATTACTTGAAGGTTAAAAAGCCAGATATGTACGGTAAAAAACTGGACAGTTGGTAACCCTAGCTGCAAGAGACAGCGAGGAATAATCACAGAGATAATTGCGGCCAGTGACAATTCCTGTCACAAAACATCTGTTTATCAGCAATTTAGTTTTTAAAAGAGGACTCAATGATAGTAGGATTTCCCACCTTGTTCATTTTACGTCGATTATTCAAATTTCAGTGCTGGTAAACAGAAAACAAATTTCACGGATTTAAGGTCCGTTTTGTTAGTTTTAAAGGATCGTTAGTAATAATTTCATTATTGTTTGCAGACACCTGTGGGACAGATTGATACCAAAAGGAAGTGGGAACGAAGTCGACCAGGGACTAAGTTGAAGGTATCATACAGTCATTTGCCTGGTGTGACTGATTAACGAATAGGAGAATATTTAAAAAAAGTATATTCGTATAATCAAATATCCGTTTCTTTGTTGTTCGGATATCCGATTAATAGGATTGAAATAATGAAATTATTCGAATAATTATTCGGATGAACAATATCAACAAACGAACAATATTATTCGATATAGCAATATCCGGATGAATAATTATTCGGATAATTTGGACAGCCTTAATATAGATATATGCAGCATTCTAAAGTAAATCCCACTTTAGTCAAATATTTGGGAATAGTATCTTGTAGACTGATAAGTGCTAGCCTAACTAAACAAACCTATCAGGTTTTAATCAAACGCATGTGAAAGCAAATTATGTTCCGGTCGCTGAATGTCATTGTAACTACACCGCTAACAGAGACTGACTATGTGTGTAATTATGACTTGACTAAACTTTCGACTTCTATCACGGACTTAGTACGAACAGTCCACTAATTGTTTATTCATCTGAAAGAGGGGCCACGGTGTATCAATGGTTAGAGCGCTCACCTCTGGGGGTCGTCGGTTCAAACCCTGCTCGTGCCATGTGGACTTCGTGGTGGACAAACACCGTGTGCGTGGATTTTCTCGAGGTTCTCCCGTTCCCTCTCTATTTTCTTCATTCCACCAATCATCCCATCATCATACATCCGGCCTGAGACAAAGTTGCCTATACCTTAAAAATTAAATTCAGCAAATTCATTCATCTAAAACACTTTCTGAAAACACAAACGTCACAGATAATATATTACGGGACTTCACTGCCTTATGAAAGCTGGGAACGAAATTTCTTCAGGGACACAACTGAGAGCCTTGCAAATCGTTGCCACAGATATGTCGCTAGACACGGACAGTATTATCATGTATCTGATACTTTACTGCACTGCAAAACTCAGTAGTAATATTACGTACAAAACCGTGACTTAAAATCCTTTATATATGTGAGTGCTATGAGAAACGATCCTTGTACTTGATCATTTATGTGCATAGATATATGAATGTAACCACAGTTTGTATGATCTTTCTTTATTTCCAATGTACTCTTTCCTATGGTCCCTAAGTTGTTACGATGGTAAAAATCATGGTTGAAAGGACTTACGTTTAGACTATGGAACTTAACTTGGTTATCGTGCTTGTACTGCCATTGTCAGTAAAGAAACAGATTTCAGGCTTAGAGTAAGGATTCTACTTTTTCCATACTCTAAGGTTACACGGTAGAGGTTTAAATTATAAAATACTGAGCACAAATGAATTGATTGTAGCGTAACCTTTAGTATATCAGTTCTGCCATCATTCTTTTATACTTTAAAAGTGATACGCACCACTAGAATGCTATATATTTCGTTAAGGAAAGAAATAAACTCACGAAGTGAGCTGCGCTTAACGGCCATCTTGTGTTTAGATAACGAACGTAAGAAGAGAACCGCTGTAAGTTGACGCTGGTTAAATTTGAAGCCCGCGTTAACGGTAACTACCGTTTATATTTCTAAAATGATCTTGCTGAACGTTAACCATGGTAAGATGTTAATAATGTAAACAAGTCATTATAGTCGCTACTAAGAAATTTGTTTTAGTTTCCCTTCTTATGAGCTGTTGTTACGTTGCCCGTATATGTTGATAAAATCATGAGACATTCAACATTCGTAATATAAGTGCAAGGTAGATCAACGCCTGGAGTTTACTTAAAGAAATGTGCTGTGAAACGGAAGGCTGAGTAACTGGTTTTACATTTTGTCAATAAGGGAATGGTTGTAAAAATATTTATAAGAGCTATTCTCGCTGTTGTCAATTTCGCTATAGCATCTGAACGCGTCATTCTTGCCTTCACGTATGTTAGATTCAATTCACTTAGATTAGATGTTACATTAGAATTCACTTGATTGATTTCCATTTAATTTTTATTCTGTTCATTTCTTTTATCACTGTGTAGATGTGTACCATCTTCTACATTGAATAAATGCACTGATTGAACTTGCGTACTATTGATCATACTTCCAAGAATGTTGCAGTGACAATGCTGGTTAAGTAGTAACCAAGATACGTACGTATATGCAGGTAAAACATTCCCTTCTCATTGGCTGAATGGTGTAAGACGCATCAGGAAGATACTGTAGAGTGAAGCAAAGAGTATTAGAGAAATCAGTCTCTATACTAGGATTGGAAATCGCCAGCTAACGAGCGACAACCGTAACCAATCAGGCCAAGTCATGCCATCACAGTGCCTCTCACGACAGAGGAATCAGCAACGATGGACACGCATGTGACTGGAGGAAAATATACAGGAGACCCGTTATTGAATTGAAAAATAACTGAAACGTAACAGACAACAACTGATTGTCTGCTTGTACATTTAAACGTCGACGCGAAATACTGAATATCAATTTAGCTTGGTGTTGCGTTCCCCTGACACTAGGAGTGCTACTGTCACTCAGATTTACCTGTCAGGAGCTCGCCAAGCCATACATGGATCTTTGGAATAATAAAGTTTCGAGCAAAATCGTACAACTTACGTCATCACGCAATATAATATGGGAATTCAAACGTGTTCACTGTTGTCCGGAATGGAGCTATCTGAGTGGTAGCAAGTTGAACTATAGACAGTGAAACTCGTGTTGGATTCTTGGTCAATAATAGTGCAAGTATATTTAAGATTGCGTTAACGCTGGAAACTGGCAATGAGACTATTGTTATTGTCATTTACAGCATCTTAAGGCTTCACCCAGTCTCACAACCAACATTGTTAATCTATTCT
>JAGDQP010057829.1:0-12667 GCA_022664845.1 Lepisma saccharinum
GGAAGTGAAGTAGTCATGAATTTAGCATGATGATTAATATCTCTCATATCGAGAACTAATCTTACTGATGAGTCTGTTTCTGTATAAATAGCGCTGGACTATTGAAAGGTGATTGGCAAGGTTCTATAATCTTCTGCTCGAGAAGGGTTCAATGAAGGAATCCTATTGCAATGCAAAATGTACCTATCGTAGAATACTCGAAAAGAATTATTTGTACATTCTAGCAACTCTGTTTGGAACTCGACTATGGGACATTGGATGTTCTGCGTGCTAGTCTGTACGAGCGCTGTATTGTGTATTCTCCAGTGTATGAGTATTGATGCTCGTTAGCCTGTCTCACGTACCAGTGGTATTTTGGTCAAGGGGCGGATTCGATTGCGATTGCGACTCTGTCTGTTGCACGAGTGTGAACGAGGAGGGTCAGATTATAGTTGAAAATGCAGAATTTGACATTAGGACGTTATTTGTATGTGATGGAGTGTCAATGTCAAATCATTGTCTCGTAACCTAGCCCATAACTAAAGACTGTGGTCGCTACCCTCCTTTCCCCTGATTATGCATTAGAGTGATTCATGTACCGTAGTTTATGTACTAGAATTGCCTATACCCATCCACATTTCTGTGTAGGTCCTGAAATCCGCTCCAATGCGAAGCAGACCAAATACTATTCACTACTGGGGTCTCGTGCTTGATTGAATTGTTATACGAGTTATAAACGAGCTGGTGTGCATGTAAGGACTATTGTCCTTACATGTGGTCAAGTTGACTGCGAATGACTGCTTTCAGCGCACCCGAGAGGAAGTTGCCGGTCGGGTGGCCGAGCGGTCTGCGGCGGTAGGCTGTTGGTTCGAAGGTCCCGGGTTCGAGTCCCGGAAGGGGCATGGATGTGGATTTTAGCACGTAACAGCTAAAGGCGAATCGTGACGGGCCGAAGTCCAAAGTTACTAGACTGGCCCATATAAAAATAAAGTTTACCAAAGTTTTACCGGACGGAAGTTGAACTCATGACCGAGACACGAAGCACGCACACTAACCTCTCGGTCAGTCCGAGTCATTGTGATCATTAATGCATTCCAACACCCCTAACTTCTTTTTGTATGATATTGCCAAGTGTTTCTCCCAACAACATACTGAGCTACACATTGCTACATACACTCACTACATTCTCCCATTGCTGCGGACGGCAATGGCCACAACTCCAGCTGCGAAGTTACTCCTGGACGTTTACGACGCAGCTAGAATTCGTCATGTCCGTTAACGTATTTTTTCTTGTGTAGATTAGACAGATTGAACTATTTAAGCTTGTGACATCGTATGGAAAATTTTCTACGTTTTGCCTTGCACCGGTTTACACATGATTTCTAGTACACACGCGTGCTTGTTTTCTCTCTTCCATGTCATCCTTCTTTGGCTGCTGTATTACATTGCGTTCTTTCTACTAACCAGCCGAACGTGCCTCTTCATTAACTAATACACTTTGCATGCATCCTTTGCATGCTGTTACGCTTTAATCATACACCTGATTCTTTTCCAGGCGGGATTCAATGCAAGACTGCTGTGACATCATGGACGCCTGATAGCACTGACCACTCGACCAACGAGAATGTCTTTGTTACTACACTGCAGCTGTTGAGATGCGTCCTCACCACCATCCGACTGGATACTTATAGTCTCTCTCATTGCCAATAAATAAGCCAAACGCTGGTTGACTGTCTTTAATTATCACCCCTGTCTAATATGCAACCACGCATTATTTTATAAAAATGGTCATAACATTAATTCCCGTTGAGATATCGATGTGCTGGCAATGAATTATTGTTACCTGTTGGCAACCCATCCCATTTGTGGTCCTTTCGACCCATCTTTACTTGGAAGACTTTCTGGGAATCCCCTACTTTCTTTGGGGAATCCCTAGCGCCCTGCTTGTAGAATTTTCCTATATGCATTTTTGGATAGCCCGGGTGTGATTTCCTCTAATTTACTTTCAACCGCCTACTCTCCGATTTTTCGTCTTCGCAATAATCCGCTCTGAAGTTCATTTTCCCACGCTTTCGGCACGCTGTGGCTCCGTAACGCCTCGGAATTCCCCCCCCCGTTGCCTGGATTTTTTTCTTTATTTTTCACTGTACTATCACCTCCCGAAGTTTGTCGGTCCGTAACCATACCACCCTGTAGAATGCATATTACGGTGGACCGAAAACTTTTCTTCAGATATTGGAGTTCGAGTTGTCATCAAAAGTTGTGTATTGGTAGCAAATAAAGCCATGCCAAATATGGCCGTCCTAAAACAATATTTAACCGGACCCCTGGACCTCTAAAAGTCCCAATTGTTTTCTTTTTTTTAAAAAAAAAACAACGAATAAAATATTATACCAGTTTCCATATTTTTGTTCCGAGTAGATATGGAAAGTTGTGCATTGGTACAAAATTTCTCCATGTCAAATGTGGCTCTTCTTGGCCGTCAAGCGTTTTTGACCGTTTTCAAACTAAAATTTTGGCGGGATGAGGGACACGGTTAGATATTTTTTGATCTGACTGTGTTTTGGCGAACAAACATAATATAACATTCTACATTTCTTGCACGCTACTCAAACTCAAATTTCTAAAAAAAAAAACTCAAAATCATTATTTTCTCGGGGCCCCGGGTAAATATTTTTTTGATGCGGCTGTGATTGGGGCGACGAAACATAGCAAAACAAACTAAACTTTTCCTCGGTACTCAGACACAACTTTTTAATATTTTTTTCCGGCGCCCCAAAATAGTAGATTTTTTTTCAAATTTGAGTTTGAGTAGCGTGCAAAAGTTGTAGAATGTTACGTTATGTTTGTTCGCCGAAACACAGCCGAATCAAAAATATCGATCTCAATATATTTTTCTTCGAAATCTACCTAAAGATATCTAACCGGGCCCCTCAACCAGCGAAAATTTTAGTTTGAAAACGGACAAAAACGCTTGACGGCCAAGAAGGGGGACATTTGATATAGCTAAATTTCGTACCAATGCACAACTTTTCATAACTGTTCGCACCTCAAAATGTGGAAACTGGTATAATAGTTTTATTCCTTGTTTCGCAAAAAACAATTGGGCCCTTTAGAGGTCCAAGAGCTCAGTTAAATCTTGTTTTAGGACGGCCATATTTGGCGTGACTTTATTTGGTTCTAATGCACAACGTTTGATGACAACTCAAACCCCAATATCTGAAGAAAATTTCACCCTACCCTCATGCACATATGTATAGTAACTTTTAACTTTTAAAAATGTATTGTAGCTAATGTCTAAGCTGGTTGAAAGCTCCATATTTTAGTAGTAAAAATAAATTTTCGATTAAATTTATATTTAGTAAACAGTAAATTAAATTAATCTGCAATCAGAAATGAAGCAAAAATACTTATACAATGGATATATAAAATTTTAATAATGTTTTGTACGGTACTAATTATTGATGGATAGGAATGGTATGAGTTTTTGCCTCACAGTTTGAGTGAATATCACGACTTGTACAGTTTTAGAGGATGACTCAGGCTGCGTACGACACACAATAAAGAAATATTACTGTCGTAAGGAGAATAACACCATGGAAAAAGTCATCAAGGCACTTTCTCAAACAAAATTATCCCGATTATATAAATTATCGTACAAAATTATCATTATTTAACAAACTGTGAAAACTGACATGACAGCATATTCATAGTAAATACCGAAAAGAACGCTAGGAATTTCATTCAGAAATACGTAGTGTATTATATGTGCTTAACAAGTTTGGTAACTCTCTTTGAAGGAGTTACCTTTGCTACAGTAAATACCGCTCATTCTTAATAGACAATAGCATCTTGCTGTACACAACTGTAAATAAAATATAATTGTGATCAATAATTTTTAAACCTGTAACAGAACCTTTAGTAGTTAAACAGTTTTGCGATTTATTTTAAAATCATATTTAACTCCTCTCCAGCGTTTTGCCCTTAGTTCAATAAAACTTCCACAATCTCTATAAATATGTTATGAAAATACCTAAGCTTCTATGCATGTTGGAAACAGATAGAGACTCAATACAGAACATAATGTATATCCGATAGAAACATCAATTACGCTGATCTGCTTTACGTTATCCGCTAACGGAATTTATTAAATAATTTGTAACAGATGCGCGAGCATAGCTCCGACTGTATGTGAAACCTTGGTTACATTATTTTCTTATATTTTTGTCCGTATTTAACAAATAAAATAATGAGGTTGGAAATGCTATGCAAATATCTAAACGAAAATCAACTGTTGACCAAATGTGACTTTTCAGTTTAGTCCCCCTTTATAAATTAGGTGAACGACGGAGAACAAATGAGGATCTTCTACAATAACTTTATTTTAAAACAAAATTTTTTTCTAGGTTTTTGGACCGATGAACAATATGTTTCCACCAATGGCAGTGGTCGTGCTCGACAATGATTATATATTGTGATATTGTCGAAACATTTTATGTTTGAAGTCAACTGTAATTTGATGAACACACACTTTAATATATAATATATGAACGGCTGGATTAATTTACTCAAAAAATGTTATTTTATTTTAGTGAGCAACAGTCTACATCTTAGCTGCTCCAGAATATTAAGATTATTATTCTTTCTATGATAATGATAAATGAATACTTAAAATTGTATTTAAGTCTCGTGTGAGAACAGTTACACGAATTCGCTTTAAACTGGGTATGGTTACCAGGTGTGTAAATATGAAATCGGAATTTGTGCATAGACGGCGTTAGCTGTCACTGTGGTTACCGTAAAATTGCTTCCTTGACGCCACTTGCTTGTTTTGACTGCTGATAACGATTTGCAACTCACAACCAGACAAGTTTCATGTCATAGTGTAGTGTTTAATAGCGTTTTGAACATGGCGCAATTTGTACCTACAAACTACGATGTGCGGACAGCATTGATTTTTTGTTAACATTTGAAGAAAACTGCTGCAGAATCGCATCGCATGCTTGTCGAAGCTTACGGTGATCATTCTCTTGCTAAATCACAGTGCTATGCGTGGTTTACAAAATTTAAAAGTGGCGATTCTGACGTGAGAAACGAAGAACGTGGAACACCACCGAAAAAGTTTGCAGACAGCGAATTGCAAGCTTTGTTGGATGAGGATGACGCTCAAGCGCAACAATAACTCGTGGATCAATTAAATGTGACACGAGAATCAGTTTCCCTTCCTTTTAAAAGCCATGGGCAAGATTCAGAAGGTGGGAAAATGGGTTCCACATTAATTGGCTGAACTACAGCAGGAAAACCGACAGACCACTTGCGAAATTCGCTCGTCAGGTACAAAACAAAATCATTTCTCCGTCGAATTGTGACTGGTGACGAAAAGTGAATCTATTTCAAGAATCCTAAACGTAAAAGATCATGGATAACTCCAGAAGAACCGGCGACATGGACTGCAAGATCAAATCGCTATGGACGGAAGACAATGCTGTTTTTGGTGGGATCAGAAGGGAGTGATCTATTATGAACTGCTGAAACCTGGCAAAACCGTTAATACCCAACGTTACCGACAACAAATGATCGATTTGCATCAAGCTTTGCGTGAGAAACGACCAGAATATGACCAAAGACAACATAAAGTGATTGTGCTTCACGATAATGCACCCTCTCACACAGCAAAACCGGTCAAGGAAACGATTGCGACGTTTGACTGAGAAATCCTTCCGCATGCGGCTTACTCACCAGACTTGGCGCCTTCCGATTTTCACTTATTTGCATCCATGGGACACGCACTTGCTGACCAGCGCTTCACATCTTACGAAAATGTACGAAAATGGCTTGATGTATGGTTTGCAACATAAGAGGCATAGTTTGTTTGGTCTGGCATCCACACATTGCCGGAACGATGGCAGAAATGTATCGCTAGCAATGGCCAAAACTTCGAATAAAATAGTTCTTAGCATTGTCATCCAATCACTGTGTCTTTTCTGTACATAAATTCCGGTTTCATATTTACGCACAATGGCATATATGAGAAGTATTAAGGCATAAACCATATTAGGTGACTAACATTATTAGGAGACCATTTATAACTATTTACCGTTTCCTTGGTAATGAGACTAGAATACTAAGTGCATATTCCACAATTACATAGAATGATAGATGCAATTTCAGCCAAATATAATGTAACGATGTAGGGGCATGTTTTTAATGCATTAATTATATTTGGTGCTTAAAACGTTTATCATTTCCATGGCAAGGAGGCTCATGTACAACACATTTATTTGAGCATTATCTAAAAATAGGTTATCACATTTCAGCAAAAATTTTTGTATACATGTATATGGCAATATTGCTAAGCTAAGCTAAGATAAGATAAAATGAATTGTATGGGCGGTAACAAATATTGCTAAGCCTTCAATCACATTGAAATCTTTGAACACTTAGCGTTTCCATGGCAACAGGACTGAATTATTAGACATATATACTAGCATTTCGTAGGAATTATTCATTCGACTCCAGCCAAATATCGCATATAGATCTAGGAACATGCTTCTGAAACATTGCCTGTATTTCATTCTTGAAACACTTACGTTCCCATGGGAACAAGACTCAAGTATTACGAAGCAACAATTAAACACACTTCTACCAAATTTCATAATAAAGCTTAAGTCTTTAAAAACAATTTAAATGATAGAACATTTACCGTTTTCTTGGTAAAAAGATTTAATTATTAAACAAATATTCAGTGTTATGTATGAATGATTAATGTGATTCCAGTCACGTTTCACACAGAGATGTAGCGACATATTCTTAAAGAAATTCAAGCTTATTAGAATCGTAAACCACGTACTGGTTCTACGGTAATAAAATTTACTTATTACAAGCAAATTCGAGAATTTCGCATAAAAGATTAAATTTTCCAACTAAACGTGACTTCCTTCTAACAAATATTGCCAAGCCCTTAATCAGATTAAAATATCATAATATTTGAGGTTTCCGTTGTAACAAAACTCACAGGGAATTAAATATTACCAAAAGCAATGCATTAAACATTACCATTCGCTCATCTCAATGCTGTAAGCGATTCATCTAATAAGTGCAGCGCCCCATGTATTAACAGTCGTATACCAAAGAGGGGGGTGGGAGCTGGACCACAACTTTTTTTTTCGGTTCATTTCAGAGTTAGGGGTTGAAATTTTGTGACATTTACAATACGTCCTTTCTGCATAGAGCGCAATAAAAATTTCTTCGCCCTATCAAAAAATAAGGAGACAAAAAAATATGTGTTCTCACCTACCCATGAATTCCTTAGCACGAATTTTCGCTTTGCCGTAAACGTGAAGTATCTTTGTTTTTTTTTTAATTCGGATTTCCTGTAGATGGCCGATGGATTGGTTTCGGTAAATTTCAACTGATGGAATTTATCAAGATAGTGCTACATATAAGAACATTGCTGAATGAAATTGGATTCACTAAAATGTTTGTTGTTTTGCTTTTATATTTACGCTGCTTTTTGTGTACTAAGTACTCAGAGCGATAAAATGGATTATTTTGATTAGAAATTATTCGAAGTGTTACAGTGCAACAGTGCAAAACTTCACTTACACCCTCCCAATTCTGACTTTATCCCTCCGCAAATTGAAAATCCTGGTGGAATACCAGTACTATAGTATAAATTGTATGCTTATTTGTTGTTCAAGATCTCGTTTCTTGAAAGTCGGGGTATCATCCAAATATTCGCCTGACGTGACTGAGGAAAACCGTTACCTGAATGAGCCGTGTGCCGGGAGTGTATTATCGAACAGATGGTAGGCATAGAATCGGGATCAGAGGAGCACTAGGGTGAACAAATGGCATACGCCATTCCAAAACAAAGTGGGAGATTTGTTGACCCAAATATACAAAAAGGACCTTAATAAAGAGCAGATGGACAATTCATCATCTCAATAATAACACCTTTCATAACAGACAAAGATCTCATTTACCCGAGGTGGAACTACGGATAAAAATTCCGGATCCCAAGGAACTATGAATTCCAGAATTTACTTTGAACGTCCGGAAATAGTGTATAGTTAAGTGTCTTCAAACATAAATCTATTGTTACTATAAATTTATCATAAAAACTAATTAGTTTTATAAATATTATTTTTAAACATCCGATGTTATAGAGAAGACGCACCGGTATACGGTATAAAACGATGTTATGGACCATAAAATACCTATATGCTTCTAAGGAAACGAAATTAACAAATTTGTCACATTTTTCAATTTTCAGGCTAATAATAATCACTATTTTGGGATCGGCCATGGCTCCCAGCCCCCCACCCTCGGTGTTTTTCGGTATAAATTTGAACTTGGTATGTGACTGCTAATACTTCTTGGTTAGTTCGGAAACACATCGAAGGTTTTGCTTAGGAAAATTATTGATAAAAATGTAAAATTATAACATATTTCTTTGAGAGGCACTCGCCCCAAAGGCCCCTCTCTGGATACGCCACTGAAATGGAACTTAAAATACGTGGACCCTATGACCTTCTAAGATATTCAGTTACACATATCCCGTCAGATTGTTTACTTGTAAGACTAATTACAAAAAGCACAGTCATGGGGGCCGGAGCGGATCCCCTTTTTGGTATTTAATGGTGTAAATTTAGCATTGGAATGCGACTGCTAATGTGGGTATGTCAGTTTTAGTGTTGGATGATGATAAGACTCTGCATTTAATTACAAGTCTGTGTGGGTTGGCTTCCAGTATACCTTATGGCCTAATTTTGCATTTAGCATTTTTTTAAATCAAAATGTACCGAAACGGTAGTTTTTCATCGTTTTTCAATTCCATACTGTCATGAATACTATTCAACCATAGAAAGGTCGCGTGACGTTCGCACTGCCCACAGCAGATATTTGAATTAGAATGTAGGATTGATTTGTTACCGCCCTCTCCGCTCGTTTCCAGTAGCTGAATTTTTCATTCCACTCTACCTACGGGCGTCCACGATGACAGCCCACGATGAACTGTGTTTAATTGAGGACATTCCCGGAAATCGAGTACATGGACCTATGTGCCCTTTTCCCGGCAATCGCTTTAAACGAGCTTCCATGTTCTTTTCTACATGTCCTGCAAATTGCAAGTCAATATCTCTATTCGTTAGCTTGGTAGACATAAATATGTAGAAAAGTTTCCGCAAGTGAAAACTGTTGTCTTAATTTCGGACCCTGCTGGCGGACAAAGCTTCAACTTGAATATGATCAAATTTTGTTCATGGTTCAGCAATGTGTTTGATGTAGAACTTTCTCACATGTTTTCCGTCAGAGGCGAATCATTTACACAGTGCAACAGAAAATTTGGTGTAGTCAGATCACATGCTATTAAAAAATTGAATTAGCCCGTCACTGGGAAAAAGACGTTTATTTCGATTGAAAGTAAATGGGAGAAATTAGTAACATAGCTAGAACGGTGTGGAAAATGTTTTGCGGCCATTTTGAATTCTAGATAGCGAATTTTTCAAAATGTTGTAATATTTTCCTAAACTACTCTTGATAATACACTTTTATGCCAAATATCGTATCAAGTGGTGTTGACTTTTTGGGGTCCGCCATTTTGGATCCAAGATGGTGTCTTTGGAGACATTGTTTAATATTTTCGTAACCTACTGGTGAAGATGTACCGTCATACCAAATTATGTTGTACTATATCTAGCTGTTTAGTCTGTATATTCAACGAAAAATTCATTTTGGAGGCCATCTTGGATCCAAGATGGCGATTTTTCAAAATTTTGTAATATTTTCTTAATTTATTAGTGATGATGTACCGTCATGCGATATATTGATTTGCTAGCTCCAGCCGTTTAGGTTGTATAATGGGTTCCAAAAACCTTGTTTTTTAGCTGCGACGTACTAGTTCTTGGTGATTGATTATTATTATTTTTTTTTTTTTGAATCTCAAGAACGAAGAGAATAGAAGAAATATTTTCTGAGGCAATTTAACAAAACTATCGTTACTGTTATTTTAATGTTCTTTTGTATTAAATACTGTGCCTAAAATTGTTTGTGTTTTTTTTTAACCTAATCACCATTAAATCTTTGATTGCCGGAAGAAGGGCACATAACGTGCATACACAATTTTCAATACATTTTCATGCAAACTCTACACGGAAAAAAATAAATTCTAACCTAGTCAAAATTTTGCTAGGTTAATGACGAAAAGGGTTGTAGGTAACCCACTAGTTGTTTATTACAACACTTTTCTCAGATAAAAGTACCGAATACTGTAGGTAAATAGTAACCCACTGAAAAAGGTTAACGGAAATTTGGTTTAAAACAACCAACACGTAGGTAGTGATTTACCTACAAGTTGGGTAAAGGAAGAAATAAACAACCAACACGGTTAATTTAAACAATGTGACTAACCCACTACTAGGTTATGTGAACCGTTTAATGTGTAGGTACATTTAACCGTGTAAGAGTTAGTTATTATTTAACCCAGATGACGGTTAGCTGAACCGAGTTGAAATTCACATGTCGTTCATCATATGTTGAAAACAACGGAGTAGTGAAGTGTTGTACCAGTGTGGATATTAATTAAAAAGAAGAAGAACGAAGAGTGAGTGCAGTCTGTTTCATTTGTTGTTTTTTGACTTTTGTCTATCGAAGTGTTGAGTTTAGTGAAGGAGTGATGGCAGACGAAGAAGCTACTGCACTTCTGATTTCCTGGGGACTAGGGGAATACACACAGACGTTTGAAGGTAAGTGTGTATCTTCTTCGTTAATTCTTAACCTTATATGATTCACTTGAAAGTAAATCTATCTTAATATTAAAGCATTTTGTGTGGGGCACTTGCATCCTACGTTCCAGATATTTATTTCGAGTGCAAGCTTTGAGCAGTAGTATTCTGTGTAGTTTTTACTATTATCATAGACCAAATTATTGCATTTTATTTAATCGATGCTATTATCTATTTGGCTACAGTTCCGAATACTCAAACACTACCTCATAATAGTGCAGTTCAGGTACTTCTGCCATAGACTACTGCATGGAAACGCCTCCTGCACATGGCATGCTTTACATCCCTATAGCCATATGAAACGTTCTAAAATAAGTGTAAAATACCAAAAATAGGATTTAATGTGCAAGAGACCATGTTATCCTATGATCCCTCGGTAAACGGTGTATAGAATTGGCCCACCCTACGGATTACTACTAATTTCAGATGGTTTGTTCCCCTTTTTACTTTAGAAATTGTAAAAAGTAGCTTACTTTATACGTAAAGATTACTATTTATACCATCGGCGCCATTATACATGAATGGACCAGTTATCTATACCCTTTAAATCCTTTAACTCACATGGCCTTTGATTAATTATCTATTTTTGCTACTTGTGATATACAGTGTTGAATGGTGTGAGTGTAAAGATCACGTATATCGCGTATAATAAATTAAAAAAAACTGACTTTAACTAACCCGTCTATTACTCTCGACATTGTTTCGGGGACATTTGTAGCACAATACGTGTCATTCGTAACGTGAAGTAGCACCATCAGTATTGCTTGCTCCCTATCCCACCATCTTAATTTTTGTTGATCTACTTGAGTGCCTGTTTAACGGAATAATCACTTTTTGGATTTCTGGCTTATCACTAGATGTTAATAGAATTGCCTGCGTGAATGATTTCCAAGAGAATGAGTGGTGTAAAGTATACATACAGCGAAATATGACACTATAGCATCACTTTATCTAGTTGAATGTTCTTCTTTTTCATTATTTCGAATGCGTTCAATGGAGAATACCATCCAAATCAGGGAGGTGTGAGTGCAATGACAGATGTCCTGTACATTATATCCTTTTGCCTTACATCAAGCCTTGATTTTGCATCAGATTATATACTGTACTCAACGGAATGCTATAAAGTCAAGTAGCTACATTATACTGTGATAAATCTGCCGATAGTATCCCAAAACAAAAAAAATCGGTCCCCTGTTTTCAGTGGGTTAATTTAGATCAGGTTAGATTACTCGATTTTAGATCAGTGTCTTTCAACCTTTTAATGCTCACAGAACGACAAATTACAGGAATAAACTTTCAGGGACCGACCGGTAAGATGCTAGTAAGTTAGAGGTTTATTTGATGTTCAAAAGATGAGATCACATCTTCAGATTCTAGTTTTTAACTACTGTTTTAGGTTATATATATCATTGCTTCTGAATAGCACCAGCCATGTTTACTATTTGCCACTTCGTTTCACTATTCACGCTACGCTACAACAATGTAACTCCCACTTCACCAATTACCGGTATGATTTGAATTTTATTTATGGCTTTTAGGCAGCTATGGCTCCACCCGGGAGAGGGGAGGGGAAAGGACTCCGGAAGATGTCGGCCACGGCCTGTGTTGAATGAAGGTGCCATCCTGGCATTTGTCTGAGGAAAAACTGGAAAAAACTCAGAATGGTCGGTCGCTGAGATCGAATCTCTCGAATGCCACTCCAATGCTCTGTCACAGCTGCGGCGGCTCGGTATTAATTATTATTATTATTATACAAACACATTTAACTATCCCTATAATCCCGTAAACATTTAACCTAACTCGTACAATTGCATAGATAACTTATTTATTCCAGTTGGGACCCCAACTTCGGAACCGTACCCGTTTATTGTATTGTACAATTGAATAATTAACTAAATATTTTA
>JAGDQP010057830.1:0-12666 GCA_022664845.1 Lepisma saccharinum
CTTCGTCCGACGTTGGTACTTTACTTAATTAGCAGTTACAATAATTTACACTGCCTTTGCTTTGCGAGTTCTGGTAACAGGTAACTATTACGTCACTAATATTTTATATGCATTACTCCTAGTGAGACAAAAAATAGTTATCGAGTAGGGTTTTTGAAGTAATGCATGATAAAGCTTGATTTCTTAACACCAGTGAATATACAGTGAGAATTCCTACAGAGAAGGTTTAGCCTCTCACCAAGGGTCGTCATCCCTGAAACAGCTGACTGACTTTGGGCATAACAGCTACCTAACTGTAATTGCCGGACATGTCCGTCCAAGTGGACAACATGAAAGCGTACTTAAGAAACTATAGCGTTGGCCTATGTACTCATAGCCACCCTGTGTGTAGCATTAAAATCATTATGTTGGAGTGCAAGGGTGAAAATGGAGTTAAATAGTAATCTCATTTTATCAGTTTAATGTTAACATTTCCACCGTAAAACTAACATATATTGGAATAATGTTAGGAGTTAACGATTGATCCGTGCCCCATATATAAATACAGACAGTTGAAAGGTAGGCCTATATATATACAAGGATATAAGCCGGCCGGGTAGCCGTGCTGTTTGAGTCTTTATTCCAACGGCTCGAATGTACCGGGTTCGAGTCCCGGCAGGGATGTGGATTTTAAATGTGTGAATCGTGACGGGGCGAAGTCATAAGCTACTAGACTGGCCCAAGTTTACCAAGATATTTTTCTTCTAAAAACAAATAGGTAGATTCTTTCTAGATTTAAACTTTAACTCAAAATCAACTTACCAAACAATTAAAGAAATCCTGTGTAAATCAACAGTAAATAACAAAATATCTTTTACGTTTTAGCGATAAACAAATTATATACACTTTATGTGCACTTCTAATAATATTATTTTTAAAATAGTAACATTGTTAATAAATGGGAGCCTGAAATGCCTATGATTTTGTTGGTTGTTTGTTTGGTTGATGCGGGGGGTCCTGCTATAGAGTTCGATTCGCTTTCATCTCAACTATTATCCATATTTTCAACTAATTAAAAACAAATTCAAAGGACGAAAGTGGCCAGAAGTCGTCAGGGTGGCCCTGCGGGCCCTTGACATTTAACATATTCAGTCAGTTACCAAGATATAAACGGTATGAAACCTGGGCTAATGTCTAAAATGCAAGGCCCCGTTGCGTTGAAGCTTCGTTGTAAAGTGTAAAGTGCTTATTAGAAGATTCTTTTTTAATAATTCATTTTTCGCTATTAATAATAACCTTTGTTCATCATGAGGTTGCAAGTTCGAATCCCGCCTGGGGCATGCATGGATGTTTGTTGTTGACTTCAAACTGCATTGCTCTCTTATCGTGACACCCGAGGAGTCTACAGTAACTAAAATGGCACATATAAAATGAACGAAAATATTATTTGTCAATCTATTATGCTATTCGTGCTCCACGCCCAAGTAATTACGTTTCAAGTGTAAATATTTAACTTGGAGCGTTGCGTATGCAGGAAGCATTCGAAACTTCGTTATTATTTAAGGCCTTTACGTAACAATAAAATGTTTTACTCTCAAACTGAAATTCCTGGCAGAATCTTTGTGGCAGACCACCAAATGAAAGATGATGGAATAAAGGAACTGGAGGAGAACCCAACATGGCACGATCCGGGATCGAACCGACGTCCCCATCCACCAGAGATGAGCGTAATACCGGTTGTCCGCCGCGGCCGGCCGGCCCAGCTTCTTTTGACCTACACATGATTTAACAGGAAGTATTGATTGATGTCTTGAAATTTGTGAGCATGATTTGAACTGATATATTTACGGTGCATTGATTGCCTTACGATACAAAGAAGGGGGGGGGGGGGGGTTAAAGGTTTTTCCCTTTGTGGATAAAAATTGAATTACGGATAATAGAGAAATTTCAAGTCACTTTGTATTTACGGCTTTTTATCTCTTTCTATCGCTTCTTTGTGTATGATTTTTGTCTAAAAAAACACAGCAAACGATGGATTTTCCATACTTTGTATTCCTCGTCTCCAAGAATATCTCTCTCTCGCTCCCTCTGTTCCCTAGGTTCATCATAAGATAAATGTATAATAAAAGTTGATTATTGTCGACAGTTTTAATAATGCAGCTATTGTAGTTATATTGTCAGACCGTAACTACGACAATAACAGCAAACTAATTTTGTAAGTTCAGAAATATTTTATGTAGTTTGTGTGGTTTTTCTTTTAAATTATTCCATCTTCAAGCGAGACTTCCATGTGAATCCTTGGTAAGCAGCCTATTCTTTGTACTAGAATTTCATTGCAGTAGATAGCTATATAAATATCTGTTAATCGTTGTTTTGTACATCGTTATTCTACAGATTGTTTTGTTTTGTACTAGTAAACGAAGGGCTAATTGTTTCTAATATCAGATTGATTGATTTACTAATATCAGATCGTATCTGTTCGTTCTGATTCTACTTATTATACGATTTCCCCAACTCCTTGTTCACACGTAAAATTTGGTGTTTTTCAAGTATTATTGCCTAAGTGGTGAACTGCCCATTCATACTCATAGAGTGCTCCCCGAGGAACGTCATCTCACTTGACATTGTGAAATCCTTTGAACGCAATTATATTTCATAAAAAGTAAGTATTTTAACATTTGTGGTTTGAGAAGTTTTAATTGTGCTTTGCACTTATCCCCCCCCCCCCCACACACACAAGGATGTCTTATAGCGAATTATAAGTTCAAGCTGAGATACACTTTAAATTTGAAATTCTATTTAATACATTTTGTTTTCACTTTTGTAGCAGCGATGAATCGCTATAAAGGTACATCACATTTACTACATATATGTTTCAGATGGTATTCAAACTGTAAATTTTCATGTTTTAAAAATTTTGTACAGAAGCTTCCTACCTTATCCTTTGGTAGTCACTGTCCTAATCACAACTTGTCTCGTGAAAAATGTGACAATTCTTTGCATGTAAGCAACAGCGCGAGCGCTACTGGCATTGACGGTTTTTTTAATACTGCTTTTGGTTTATCGTGCGATATTATTAAAGGAAATTGAAACTAAATATGCAAGCAGCACCTGGTGTTCCGAGGCGGTCTCCCATCCAAGAACTGACTAGTCCCATTCTGTTTGACTTCGGTGACACCCCCCCATCCCGCCCGAAGTGTTCTTTTTTGCATTGGAAAATACCTGTTGTTTGACGTTGCAAAGTAATTGAAAAGTGTCAGTTCACTTGTAGCTTATATATAATGTTTAGTTGTCTCCTTGTCTTACATTACTTCTGATTCTTATGTATTCAATTTTCGTTCAAAAGATAGGGCAACCGAGAGATTTTAAACATTTTAACTTCCTCTTATTCTATTGTCGACAGGTTCAACAATACAGCTATTGTGGTTATATTGTCAAAACGTAACTACGACAATAACAGCAAAATTAAGTCGGAAGAGATTGAAATATTTTTATTTGAGTGGCTTAATTCTCAAATTTGCATCTTCAAGCAACTTCAGATTGGTAAGCAGCCTTTTCTTTGTACGTTAATTACTTGCAGTACATAGTTATAATTATCTGTTAATCGTAGTTTTGCACATGTCCTAGGGGGAAATAAATAATAGAATGACAAGGGTTATTAGCTGTTGCTACGTCATTTTCGTTTACTAATATAATATTCTTGTCTGTTCCTTATCTCATTGTTCAGAATGAAGCAAGCAATGCTATGCATATCGTATGTCAACGCTACACGCAACATTTTGACGTGTTTTAGCCGGCGACCAGCCGATTCTTACCTCGCGAGAGTTCGCCAGGAACCTCATAACGTTGCGAAAAGCTTAGGCCACAGATTATATGTAATCTCTCTGATGTTATCCTTCGATAGTTGCTGACCTATCACAACCAGTGTATCATCATAAGTGGAAAATTCTTATATGTGCAAACTGCAGTCATGGGTACAAGTTGATCTTTGGAAAATTATGTTGACTTAGCAATCGAAAGGTCCTTAGAACAGATCCCAGCAGACATCTATATTGGCTGATGTTGGGGTAGTACCTAGAAACTAGGCCGTGCCTGACCACCTCCCAATATTCTCTCAGCCTATCTCGGCTTGAGATGCCTAAAGGCCATATATATATTATGAAAAATAAAAGATGCCAACAGCACCTGGTGTTCCCAGGCGGTCACCCATCCAAGTACTGACCAGGCCCGATGCTGCTTGACTTCGGTGATCGGACGAGAACCGGTATATTCAGCATGGTATGGCCGTTGGCGGGAGTTAGTGTTGTCGGTTGAAACCTTTATGAGCATGATATGACTATTCATTTCTTTGCGTTTCATATGTAGGTAAATTTTTAATTTCAAGCATTGTTTAGGCAGGTTAAAAGGCATTCACAGGTGGGGTGTGACAAATTTTAAAACATTCGAAATAAAGGATTATCCATAGACTGCACGATTCCCCAACCTCCCCACTCTTGCTCCGAGTGTGCTCGCCGAGGAATGATATTCCCATTAACATTGTGAAGAGAGAGCTGACGTGATGCCATAGCTTGCGTGTGCTCTAAATGAAAATTAAAATAATAAGCTTTAAAGTAATAAGAAATTCTAAACTTTTTTTTTTCAATAGTGCAATACACATGATGTCTTACAGTATTGAAAGCAACTGTTGATCATCAGGGAATATACCGCCATTCATTAACGGCTATTGCCAAAGAGAACAAGAGATAAGAAAAATAGATAAATTTCATGATCGTCTGAACTGACTTTGTTAAGCTGCAATCCTTGTAGAGTTGAGGCATAGTTGTTGGCTGAAGGAGGCCACTAGATTGACTTTACCAATTTTGATGACAAATTTTACATCTAATTTATTTTATTTACCTTTGTGTTTTTTTATTCTTGTTTGCAGCAGTGAAAGGTTCGAACAGGCGGGTTTCATTTTCGCGTTTTGTGCAATTTCCTTCTATGGTAATTGAGTCCATGTTAGTGTTAAATGGGTTTGTGTCAGTATTGGTAATGGGAAATGTATTTATGTATTGCATTTATCATATTTTCCTCCTTTATTTTTTACCTTTCTGCGTCATGTTAGGATTTGTAACAAGTACATTTACAATACCGAAAAGGAGTTGGAGTACATTCGAAAAGTAATTTTACAAAAACAATGAGTTGATAAACTTAAACGACACCTAATTTTACGGGAGTTGATTTTCCCTTAGACTCGTCATTGGGACCTACTCGGTTGAAATATGGTGAAGGGAATTGACAGGAAACATCTATTCAGCTATGATTTCTACAATTTCATAACACTATAAGAGCCCTATTATTAAGGATAAAGATAGATTTCGCTTTCTCAGGTCATGTGTTGGTCCTTAAAAGGACCTTTTATGGAAGGAGTAACATCGCACAAAGCTTACTTGGAGCTTGTGTACTTAGTTACAGCCTTGGTTCCTTCGCTGACAGCGTGCTTGGCAAGTTCACCAGGCAACAGAAGACGGACAGCTGTTTGGATCTCCCGACTGGTAATGGTGGATCGCTTATTGTAGTGAGCCAAGCGGGATGCCTCTGCAGCAATGCGCTCGAAGATATCATTCACAAAACTGTTCATGATGCTCATGGCCTTGCTTGAGATACCAGTATCGGGATGTACTTGCTTCAACACCTTGTAGATGTAGATGGCATAGCTTTCCTTCCTCCTCCTCTTCTTTTTCTTATCTCCCTTGGAGATGTTTTTCTGGGCCTTGCCTGCCTTTTTGGCGGCTTTTCCACTCGTCTTTGGCGGCATGTTGCTAACGGTCTGCTGGTTAACTCAGAAAACGGGTGAGCCGACCCAACTTCAAAATTGACTTAAGTAACATCGCGACTTTGAATTCGTACCAACCAGTCTGTGCATCGTTTGCTATTCTCGCAGCAACGCAGCTAACAGTGACAAAACTGTGTTTGTTTCTGCAAAAGTGGTGTAGTCGAGTTAATGTTGCCCATGTGAGCAGGTCACGTTATTGAAGTGCTCCCGAAAATCGACAAAAATTCGAGTTTTTTCGCGCGTATGTGCGAGCTAGTTAGTGTTTATGTGTGTATAAGTGTCGTGTGCATCTGTTCCTGTGCTGTTTTTATGTCTGTGTTGTGAACTGTGAGTAAAAACTTAGTATTTGTGAGGTAGAATAGAACAGTAGAAAATCCTGGAAAAGGCGCCAACTTGGACACCCTCCCGCCAAAAGCGACCCACGCTACATCCGGGACCTTAGGCCAACCGGCCAATCAGCGTCCAGTACGTTTGCCGACCCCTCGATCTCAAAGTCCTTCCACCTCGCACTCAAAGTCTTAACTGTAAGAGATCCCGACTGAGCGAGAGAGGTGGAAGTTCTCTGTTAGAGGTCAAGAAGTACAAGTACTGGGCAAACTAAAAATCCCCCCCCCACCCACAATTTTCGAACCAGAACCTTGAAATTCAACGTCCAGATACGCACCCAAGCACTAAAGCCCCCCCCAAACACATGGGCCCAGGGGCCCGTAAGAAACCCCCGAAACCAATAGGGTACCACTCCCTGGGCAAAAATCCGCCCCAGCTCAAGCATAAGAAAATAAAATCAAAAATGTTCAGCGGACTCCCGGCTGCCCGGAGAACCTGTGAAGAGGTGTCAGCCACCGCCCCACCCCCCCTGCAACCCCCTGAACCCGGCAAAGAGCCACCCCCCCCGCAAGAAGAAGAGTACTTCGAGTTCGAAGGGTCTGAGGACACGCCGAACCCTATTGAAAACACCGAAAATCCAGCTGACCAAGAAAAACTTTCCAATATCAAGAATAAAAGTACCTTTGACTTCAAACACAAAGATGGAGAGATTCCCCTAGCCATCCCACCCACAGCAGACTCCAACGCTTTCCAACAGCCTCCAAGAAACAAGCGTTTTCGCCCATCTACGCCAGTACAATCCCTAGTGAACTTTAATAACTACAACCCTTTTGCTCCCCTTGACAAAAGCAATAGCAAACCAAACCAACAGGAAGAAATGGAGGAGGGAGAAAAGGAGAAGGAGAAAGAAAAAGAAGATGAAGGAAAAAATGATGTCCCCCCCCCCCAAGCCAAACGCCCCCAAAAAGCCCCCAGCACTTTTCATCTACGAACTAACCCAGCCTTACCGCTTCAAACAGTCACTATCCAAAGCATGCAAAGAAGAACCCCTATCATATCCATCAGCAGATGGTATGAAGCTCCATTTTAAAACAATGGCCGCGTTTGAAAAAGCCCTGGCCTATTGTAAACAAACTAATCAACAATACGCAACCGAACGACCCCGAGAAGACCGCCCCCTCCGAGTGGTCATCAGAAAGCTCCCAGTGGACACCCCTGTAGAAGACATCCAAAGTGCACTAAAGGAAATGACACTTCCTGTCGAAAAGGTCACACAGCTGTCAGGAAAAAGCAAGATAAATCCAGACCAACGCGTCCAATATCCACTCTTCCTTGTGTCCCTAAAACGAGATCACAATGCGAAAGACATCTACCAACTCAACAGATTATTACAGTACGTAGTGCAAATCGAACCACATCGTGGAGGCCAGATAGCACAGTGCTTCAAATGTCAAAGGTTAGGTCACACGCAACACACGTGTGAGTCCGACCCAAAATGCGTGAAATGCGGACAGAATCACTCCACTCAAGTGTGCAAAAAGTCAGAAAAAACCCCTGCCAAGTGTGCCAACTGTGGCGGACCCCACGCAGCCAGCTACCGTGGCTGCAAAGTATTTAAAGCTGTTGAGAACAACAGACGCCAGCAGCAACAAAAAACAGACACAAAACACAGTGATACCATCCAGGAACCTGAAGTGCTTCATCGCGACAGTGTCGTCCAAAAACAGAAAGATCCAAAATACGAAAACATCGTCCAAAACAAGAAGAGTCCACAATCCAGTGGAGTCATCCAGAAACCGAAAAATCCAAATCACAGTGGCATCATCTATAAACCGCAACAAAGTTATGCAGACAAGTTTAAGTATCGCAGCAACTACCCACAGCTCCCGAAATCCACAAACAATCCCAACAGCCAAGAAGCAGCAACAGCCGATAACTCTCTCCCCGAAGGCATGGAATCAATTGCCACAGAACCTAAATTAGTGGATGTACTGAAACAACTCCTCACCTTCCTCTCCCAAGTAAACCTAACAAAACTTTTCGAAAAACTACTCCAGCTTGGATCCAAATTACAAACCACCAACAACGAAGTCGATCAACTAGTGATGTCCGTAGACCTACTATCAGTATTACAACCCAATGAATCAAAATAACCAGCAGCAGCCCCACCCCATCAGAGACATAAAAATGATTCATTGGAACGCAGACGGTATATATAAACAACTTCAGGCTTTCAGACACTACCTCAACTCCCAAAAAATTGACATAGCCCTGATTACCGAAACGCACCTCAAACCTTACCATAATTTCTCCCTCTCAAACTACAGTATCCTACGCGACGACAGACTTCACGCACGCAAAGGAGGCACAGCAATAATCATAAAAAACTCACTACCCTTTCAACGGCTCCAACTCCCAGCTCTCCAAGGTATTGAAGCAACAGGCATCACGTTCTACACCCACAACGGCCCCATCCAGATCATATCCACATACAAGAGACCAGAAAATCCACTAGTTCGAAACGACATTGAGCTACTTCGCAGGCTGGGAGACAGAGTCATCCTAGCGGGGGACCTCAATGCCAAACACCAACTGTGGCATTCCCGAACATCGAACCAAGCAGGCCTTCAACTCCATGCATACCTCCCCTTCTTTGATTTTGAGACCATAGCCCCAAGAGAACCGACACACTTCCCGCGGCACGGTGGACGTCCAGACATGCTAGACCTAGCACTAGTGGCCAGAATTGACATAGTGGACGGCCCATTCTCAATTAACGCCCTGGATTCAGACCATAACCCAGTATACATGTCATTCTCAGTCTCACTCACTCTCCCCACCCCCCGACCCAGATCCCAAAAAATCACTGACTGGAATGCGTATCGCAGATACCTCCTAGAAGAACTACCCCAACTCCGAAAACCAGAGACAACAGCAGAAGATGTAGAAGAAGCAACCCACGATCTCACAGCCCTAATCCTAACAGCAATAAACCAGACCTCCACCAAATCCACCACGACCCCAGAAGAAGAAAAGGCGGCAGGGAACATCAGCTTCCTCATCAAACTCAAGCACTACTCCAGGAAAAAGTGGCAAGAAACTAGGCACCCGGAATTCAAAAGACAGTACAACCGCCTCACGGACAAAGTCAAAAGAGAGCTCACAATACAACGGAACAAAGAGTGGGACAAAAAACTTCGGGAAGTCGACGCGCCGAACCACACATTCTGGAAGCTAGCCCGCCAAATGTCCCGGAAGAACAATGACACTCGGTCACGCCCACTGCACGGTCCACAAGGACTCAGCTTCACCCCAGATGAAAAAACGGAAATCTTCGCAGACCAACTAGAAGAATCATTCCAGCCAAACCACGAACTATATGAAGAAGAAACCATCCAACTAGTCAACCAGCAGATAAGAGAAGCCCTCGCACAAGAACCGCAGCACGAACCAAAATTAACTACCCCAAAAGAAGTATCAAAAATCCTAAAACATCTCCCAACCCAAAAAGCTCCTGGTCCAGACCGCATACCCAATCAAGCACTCAAAGAAGCTCCCAGAAGATTATCAGTATACCTCTCCCTCTTATTCAACACAATCTTCCTCACCCAGCATTTCCCAACATCCTGGAAAAAAGCCTCCATCTGTATGATCCCCAAACCAAGTAAGAATCCACTCTTCCCTCAAAATTATCGTCCCATAAGTCTCCTCTCCACAATCAGCAAAGTGTTCGAAAAAATCCTCCTCACCCGTCTAAGAAAACACGCAGATACTCAGCAACTCCTTCCTTCCCACCAATTTGGCTTTAGACCACAGTTTGACACCGAACTCCAACTTGTGCGAGTGGTAGATCAACTCACCTTAGGCTACAACAGCAACGCGTTCACCATGGGCATATTCCTTGACGTGGAAAAGGCGTTCGACCGAGTGTGGCACCGTGGACTTCTATACAAAATGATCCAGCAGCAGTTCCCGGACACCTACATCCATCTTCTCAACTCGTATCTACAGGGAAGAGAACTTCAAGTGAGATGCGAAGGAGCCTACTCGCAACCAAGACCAATCCGAGCCAGCGTCCCACAAGGCAGTGTGCTCTCACCTTTACTGTACGCATTATACACTGCCGACATACCCCTCATGCCAGCCTGTAGCCTTGCAGCATTCGCGGATGACACCGCCATCTTCGCCACGAATCGAAACTTCAACTACGTCCACCGTGCCGTCACCCGACAGCTAGAAAGCATTGAAGACTGGTCGACGAAATGGAGAATTAAAATCAATCCCATTAAAACCCAAGCTGTAATATTCACCAAGAGACGACGCATCCCCCCCCTCCCACCCATCACACTGTTCAATCAAGATATCCCGTACTCTAACGAAGCAAAGTACCTAGGAGTAATCCTCGACAAGAAACTAACATTCGGCAAACACCTAGAAGCCCTCTCCATAAAAGCCAAGCAACGAACCACCAGACTCTCCCCCCTTCTCAGAAACCCAGCTCTACAGTACTCAACCCGCTATCATATCTACACAGCTATGATAAGACCCATGATGACGTACGCCTGCTCTACCTGGATGCATGCAGCTACCTCCCACATCATCAAACTCCAAAGAGTCCAAAACCACAACCTCAGAATCCTGACAGGCCACGAAAGAGGAACCCGAATTCTCCAACTGCACGAAGATGCGGAAACAGCCTACATCAAAGACCATCTCCATCGACTCCAACTTCAGCTGTGGGACAGACTGAGAAACCATCCATGCCAAGAAGTGAGAAGCATCGCGACCATCCCACCAGAACGACTTGTCCACAAGATGCCACGTCCAAACTAAAAAAGAAGAAGAAGAAGAAGTAAGTAATACCTACCTCACCTAATAAAATAACCTTACAGTTAAGAATCCCAAATCCCAACCTAATAAAATAACCCAACAGCTACGAAACCCAATGAAACAACCCATGAACAAATCCTAATAAAATAACCTTAAAAGCTATGAAACCTAATAAAATAACCCTAAAGCTATGTAACCTAACAAAAAACCCCAAACTACCTAATAAAATAACCCTAAAGCTATGAAACCAAACAAAATAACCCCAAACTACCTAATAAAATAACCTTAAAGCAACTCCACAAAACCCAAATAAAACAACCTATCCTACCCCAAAACCAAAAAACACGACAAATCCCAGTCCAGATTGGAAAACCCCAAATTATGAAATTCAAAATCCAGCGTGGCCACAGTCGCCTCGCTGCCCTCGTCATGAACTCCAGTAAATCAGCACCTCAAGAAACCAATCCATGAGAGAAGACAAGGGAACAGTCCCGGAGCTTCATTACCGGAAACAACAGCAAAGAAACCAATACTGACTACTGGAAAAGTGGTGTTTTCTTACTTGTTACAATTTAGAAGATTTGCATCATGTCTGGACGAGGTAAAGGTGGAAAAGTTAAGGGAAAGAGCAAGTCCCGCTCAAGCAGGGCAGGCCTTCAGTTTCCAGTAGGCAGAATTCATCGTTTATTGCGAAAGGGCAACTATGCCGAGCGAGTTGGAGCTGGAGCCCCCGTCTACTTGGCCGCAGTGATGGAATATTTGGCAGCTGAAGTTCTCGAGTTGGCTGGAAATGCTGCACGAGACAACAAGAAAACAAGGATCATTCCACGTCACTTACAGTTGGCCATCCGTAATGACGAGGAATTGAACAAACTCTTGTCTGGAGTTACCATTGCTCAGGGTGGTGTCTTGCCCAATATCCAGGCAGTGCTTCTGCCTAAGAAAACTGAGAAGAAGGCTTAAATTATTTCCCCTTCTCATACAAATCGGCCCTTCTGAGGGCCACAAAATAATAATGAAAAAGGTGATGATATGATTATCTTCTACATGCAAACAACCTCCGACATTCTCTCCACCTTTGCAAGTCTATTTCTACGATAGTGATGTATACTTTTTTCTTCCCTATAAAAAAAAGTTCTTCCTCCTACCCATGATATACGATATTGTATAGACTTTACACATAATAAGTGATTAGCATGATCAACCCCTGATTCCAATATTAATTAAATATCGATCATCTTAATCTTTAGACTCGACGTGATGTAGTAGGCCCACTTACTTATTATCGTGTATTTTATTGCGATGAAACCTTCATTTAATAACAATACGAATTATTATTAGAAGAGAATAATTTTGTTTTATTTCGTAGCTTGTCAACTTTTTAATTATTGTCTACAGGTTCAACCATACTACCGTATTGTCAAAACGTAACGACTACAACAAAATTCATATTCAAGATTTGAAATGCTTTATGTGGACAATTACTGATAATCTTTGGTAAGCTGCCTTTTGTTTTTTCATGAATGGCTTTGTTAAACCGTATTTTTATATATCTTACTGTAGTACGACTATAAGAGGCTTTTACTCTTCTATTTAAGTAAGTTCAATTACCATTTTCATATCATGTCTGTCATATCAGAATCAACACATCACAAACTTATGTGGGTTTGTAAACGCTATATTTATATATCTTTTTAAATTGTTTATCCGTGAAC
>JAGDQP010057831.1:0-12666 GCA_022664845.1 Lepisma saccharinum
CTTTACTAGTTGGTTATTTTTTTTATTATTATTTTCACCGGTTGAGGATAGATGTAGGGCGAAGAGATTGGGAAAATAATTAAAGAAGATGGGAAATTCCCTGGCTTGTTCAATTCGAGCATTGGTTATACCGATATTTAAGAGTAAAGAGGGGAAATTCCTCATTGTTGTTATAGATGTCACATAGCAGAGAGTCATTCATCCACAATTGAATTTCAATATTTTCAGAGCAAACAACAGCAATTTTTTTTTTCCTTTTTCGTGGAGGGTGGGAGCTTGTTTCTTTTCTGCGATTAGCAAATCAATACACCCTTCAATGAATTTTGTTTTCTATTCTCTACCTGTAAAAATTTACATATATATTTTCGGCGTGGCGTTCGACTTCTTTAGTTGTATGAATGGATTCCGATATATTACTGGACAAATGAAATATGATTTCTCCAGACTACATTTTAGTTGTCAATATGTATACATCTAGCAAACTTGACAATGCATACCAACATTTTGGTACTCTTTAAACGTTTTTTTTTTCATTTATATAATTATTACAGTTTTACAACTTATTAAAATGTTTCACAGTGAATCTATACACACAAAATTCTCAAAGAATAAAGCGTAAATGGTTTGTTAAAGTAATTTTGGAGCCAATGGATACACATTCTAGGCAATTACGTTCTAAATATAGATTTATTATTGTGTTAAAATTTTATAAGCAACTTTAAACATCTCAAGTGAACCTACTTGTTTACACTTCTCACATACAGAGGTGTTAAAAGCTTCCTGGAGTAGAATAATAAAAATAGATATAACAATATGCATTAGCATTTTACGTAATGTTTTTACTCATGAATAATATTTAAAAGAAAAGGTTATAGGACACGTCTCAAGAACTTACAGAAAAGGTATAAAGGCAATACTTAAGAAGGACGCACATTCGTCCTCATTTTGTATTCTATATCGACTTTCATTGTACTCTGGAGTAAACAACAGTCATTATTTGGGAGAAGATTCATATGAAAAAATTAACTAATTTCGAATAAAATATTTGAACTTAAGTGGCAAATGAGCATAAGAAACTGGTGAAACCAGTGAGCATTTGACAACACCATCAGCAGGATTTATCATGAATTCAAACTAGATAATATTTCTTACCTAGATTTACATGCTGATTGCAAGAACTTAGCTTTTGTCTATAATATCAGAATATAGCAAAATTAGTAAATTTGGAGTTTCCCAAAAATATGATCTTAAATTATTATTACGACGAAACTATAAAGACCTAACTCAATTATTTTCCCAAGAACTTAGGTGAGTTTAGTGAGGATCATAGTGAAAGGTTTTACCAAACATTAAAGAAATGGAAAGTAGATGCAAGTGAAAATGGAGTGTGAGTATGATGATCAATTGAACCCTATTGTTGAATGCTGAAGAGAGAGAATTCTTCATAAACTTCTTCCAGGAAACCAAGCAAACGGAAATTACAAGCAGAGTGCTCTGCACATATGATCAAGTTGAGGAGAATTGCCAATCCTCATTAAAGTATGTATTGTACAACATATGTGAATATATTTAATTTAATTTTATCTCCGTGGGTTTTCCATTGGTAGAGTGAAAATAACAGCGAGGGGTGGAACCTACAGACCTATTTACAACGTGCCTGAGTTCTCCCACTCGTCGGGAGCGGGCGTGCTACTGATGTATAGGGGAATTATCCAGCAGGTGAGAGAAGCGGGAGGAATAAAACACTTTTTAACCGGAGTGACATAATTTTATTTTTCTGGTCATGTAGTCCTAAGACGTTCAGAAACTGCTTTCTGACCAGCACCCATGCGATGATGTATATAATTTCTTCCACTTGTCCAAGACCTAGACATAACATAGCATAACATTTAAATGTGAACCTTCACCTTAAATTGTTAATAACTTGAAAAGTAATTGATTGAAACATAAGCATTGATAATAACAATAATATAAAATGTAAACGAATATAATCAAAAACCAAAATAAATAGTACCATTACAAACGATAGACGACGGCCAAAATCTGACAAGGGAACTTTACGAACCAGGTTTCGGATCGACCGACCAAACTATATGCATTCGATAGAGGAGGTCAAAATACACGCACTGATAGATTATTAGACTCGGAGCTAAATATGGGGTGAGTGACATGAACATGCATCTTTGTATATAAAAATCTGAGAAACAAGTAAAGAACAATTAGTTCGTGTTCAAAGTCAGTTATTATTAAGAAATACGTCAGAAACAAAAAGTACAAACAGTACATTATCAGGAAAATCAAGTTAAGGGCATGCAGACGTTCAATGAACAGATGGTTCAGACAGAACGTGTTTGTACATCTTATGAATAAAAACGCACTGCACTGTTCTGATGAACAAAGCTCAGAGCCAACAGTGTCACAGCAGTACCGCATCGGCATCTGAAGTGGTTCCAGTTCTGCGTCCAGATATCCTGACCAGTACCATATCTGACCTGTATCTGATGTTGCTAAACAGTGGTGCCGTAAAACTGATAATGTGCGAAGGACTGAAGCCGAATAAAGTTGTCCCGATGCCAGATGTTGAAATCGTCGGTTAAGATAATGACATCAGTCACGAACTTAACAAATGCCTTATAAGGACGGAAGAAATAGACATCGAGTGGCTGAATCAGTCCTGTGCATCCTGCTGGAATCAAATGTCATTCAAAGCCACTGATGCTTCCTGGAATAGTTGATTTGATTAACGCTTCATCCTTATTTGCAGACCAGGAACCTAGAAGCAGAAGAATGGGTTCTTCGTATAAAGTAGACACTTGGCCAGAAATCATGTGTCAACATTGTCTTCTTCTGATCTTTCCTCATGTTAGCAGATCCTGAAGCATAAGGCATAATATTCGATGGATCAACTGGTTTGCTTTGAGGAAAATTCCTGCTGGATTCTGCAAAGATCATGTACATCAGCGAATGTAAAGCTCCGTCCATTGAGATTACAGGTATTATCATGTATAAGTGCGTCGTTGCAATTCAGACCCTACAGTTTGTAGTGAGTAGCATGTTTTTATCGCTATAAAACTCTGTATTTGTTAATTATTACGCCTCCTGCCATTTTAGGGTTCTGAGGGCTGATAATTATTAATGGAGTTCTGGCACCGATTGTAGCGCCAGTTGCAGGCTGCGGTGGGTTTGAAAATATTACCCTCAGAACCAAGGCTGTTATGGTCGTGGTAAGATTAAGGGAAGTTAATTCTTACTCGTTCGAAATAGCAGTAAAAATTCCACGTGGTTTGTATCTGTGTGTGAAGAGAAACGAGGAAGTCAATTTGGAAGTATTTGGTAAATTTTCTGAGTTTGATCAGTGTGATTATTAAAAAATACAACTGTTTTTGGATTACGACCGGAAGGAATATAAAGAAGGTGAAGGTGCGAAGAAGGAAACTTAAATCGTAAATACTTTTTTGAAGTAATGGATTTATTGTACTGTATCCAATTATGTACTGGAAATCTTAAGGATTACAATAATATTAAACAAAAACGAGAGAGTAAACATGTATAAACAAGGTAAGGGGCCGTTCACATATTACGTAACGCTATTTTTTTTACTAATTTTTACCCCCTCCCACCACCTTTTCAAACTTCGTAACGCAAGGTCGAACCCTCCCCCCCCTTTTTCATGTAAGGCTTTTTGTTTTATTTTTCGACAATTTTGCTTATTTTGGGTGTCATTACAATAAAAAAAAACTAATTTTAATGGCAGAACTTTTTATTACAAAATGCTTGTATTCTGAATAAAATTAATTTGTAATGTTTTTTTTCCTCAACAAATCAAAGTACAGGTGTATTAGAAAATGGTAGTACCGTAATAATATTTTAACCTCATAAGATTGTTTAATTAACTAGTCTTTCTTCGAAATTACATAGGCCTATTGTCGTTTTCCCAAGGAGAACGCACCATTCTTTTAGGTTACCGATGATTGGCAAGTAGGATAGTTTACCTTAATAAAGAAGCTTAAGAAAGTATATTTCTTCTTAGTAGCTGCTTCTATTCTTGCTGACACCATTTCCTTGAGTTCTTTATTACTTTCGGCTTTAGTTTTAAAATTACGCCATACTTCATTCACTAAAATATGTAGCTACCTTTTGTGCAGTTTTATTTGCGTGAGATTTTTTAAGCTTTCAAATAACTTTTTATACAGCTCAGATTTGCTGGACATTATAGCGCTAGTTCAAGTATGACTTACACAGTAAGTCAGTTTAAAAGCAGATCTATACTATATCTAAATAGTACTTAATAGAACACAGTTCTTTGATTAAAAACATCACAATCAAGAAACAAAATGGACTACTGGTGTCTACACCGTACACGCTATTACCGTCCTATCGATTACTGTTTAATTGTTGCAAATAATAATCTGAAGAATAAACCTCTCTCTCTCTCACTTCCCCCCCCACACACACACACATCTTTTCCTTATGGGGAAACGTACAGCACTAAAAGCAACCACAGGGTCCTTGACCTTTCCTATGAGAGAGGCGTGGCTTCAAAGAAATGTCGGCTTCTTTATTATCTTTGTCAAGCATCTTCTTTGGACTTCAGTGTACCCCTCTTCAATTTTTCTTGTCCTAAATCAATGTCAGAATGCGAATAACCTGGATTTCTCCAGAAAAGTTCAAATCCAAAGAGCAAAGTTAAATTCATTTAGTACGAGATGAATTTCCGACGAATTCGGTTTTTAATATATTATTTTGCTCTGCAAATCGTGGATCGTTCTGTCGCGGAAAATATTATTTCACGGAAAAGAGTTTCTTGTATTTCACATGCGAAGCTCCTTAGAAGAATAGAGTGGGTAATGATTCAGATCAAAAGTTTGGAATCATATTCTCAGAAATAGCGATACGAGTGGGAACACGAGAGCATTCTTAAGCGGTGGTTACGATCGCTAACAACTAACTCCAGAAAAGCTTCGTGTGCTGTATGCAATGCGGTGATAGCCGCAAAACGGATAATGATATTAATAGTAAAATGAATTGTATGGGCGGTAACACCGCAAAACGGAGTTTTATTGTTTGTAATACACGCAGGGTTCGTCATGCTGGTGTCTAGTAGCATCTTCGAATCGCTTCTGCACGATTCATCATTTATAGGGTATATGTTCGCAATTTCCCATAACAATAAAAATATTTATTTATAAAAAAGAAAAGAAATGAATAAAATTATCTGTTTAACTCTTAGATACACTTCTGAAAAATTCACCGTTATTACACTTTCAGGGTCATTTTGACCCACATATATTTAATAAAGAAATAGCCTAGAAAGATACACTATTTGGTACGCTTTATATATTGTTGCTTTAATAGGCTGTTCGTAGTGCATGTAACGTGTAATTATGATGCCAGTGTTCTATTTCATTTCGAAACCTAGTGGTTCGGAACCCACTTAAAACTTGGGCACGCATTTACGTCACATGAAGATGAGTTAAATTGTTAGATAACACAGCATAGTAATATTGCAAGATAGATTTTATTTCATTTGATAAGAAAATGTCGAACAAACGCTATATCACTATCATTATCATCAATATTTCAGCAAAAGAAACAAATTATGGTATTAGTATACGATACTATTAGCAAAACCTATACCAGAATTGTATGATAAGGAGACCTACGGTGTACATTCCCCATACAGTTTGAAGCAAAAGATGTCTTTTTGTCACTTCAGTATACACAAAATATTATTTATAATTTTTATGGATAAAACAGCTCAAATACAATCGCTGCACATTTCTTTTAGTTTTGATGCACGTTACACACAGTCTTCATACAATGTAACAGTATGTGTTGTACAAATGTACTTGCTGCAATGATAACACGATATAGAAATTTTTCTGTCCTTAGAATATGGACAAACCGAACACCTCTTTCTCTTTCCATCAACAACAGTCGTTCTTCGTGCTTGTTTCATGTTGATTCCACATCTCGTAATAGCATCTATCACAGTTCTCTGCAAATTCGGAATACAGGCTCGCCTTTCCATCAAAGGCTTGATCATTTCATCGGAAAGATCTTTTCGGAACAGCCTGCGACGGTCTGCGTTGTTTGGTTTGAAACCAGGACATTTTGTTATATACAAAACGTAAGCATTCACAGCTGCTACATCCAACATGTTCCAAAAAAAATGCCAGTGGCCAACGCTTTGTTTGTCTCTTGGTTGTATAAGTTCTTACTAGTTCATCCATTAGATCAACACCACCTTTTGTGTTGTTGTAAAAGGTGATTATTTCCGGCTTTCCTTTTTCACTTTCCGGATCTATTTTAGCACTATTATGCATCGAAGAAAGTAGAACAACACTTTTATTTTTTTAGGAACGGAACTCACCATTGTCACTTGAGGAAGAAACGCAAACTGGGAAGAGTTCTTTACACGGGACTTATCAGCTAGCATTATGGTTGGCACTTCCGGACTGTCCCTACTAACGTTGTTCTCTTATGCAACAGCTCTTTAGCTAGAGGTAAACTGGTAAAATAGTTATCAGTGGTTATATTTCGACCAGGATAACCATTCAAAATAGTACTTAGTTCCATGACAATATTTAGGGACAAATTAGTATTTGTAGGACCACCAGGCGTCTTACCAGTGTACACAATACCCTTGTATGCATAACCCGAATGAGAATCACAAATCCAAAAGATCTTTATACCGTATTTCTTTGGTTTCTGAGGCATGTATTGGATAAATCCACACCTACCTTTGTAAGGTACTAGCTGTTCATCTACGGTAAGAAATAAATTCGGCTCCATAGCCCTTGTACAGTTCTGTATAAACATATTCCAAACATAGCTAATAGGTGCAAGGCGGTCAGTTTGAAGTACAGCCCTTGTACGTTTGTCATCAAGGCGAATCATACGGAGAATATTCAAGAAGCGGTTGATAGACATGGTGCCTCTGAAACTGGGGTTTGATCGAGAATTTAAAAATAATTCTCTGATAGCAACATTCCAACGTTTTTCAACGCCAGCAAGTAAAAGCAAACCTAAGAAAGCGGTCAATTCAGTGGTATCGACTTCCTTCCAAGTGGTTCGTTTTTCTTGAGCAATCCTCTTGCCTTCCAAATTAGTACAAAGACGAATTTCTTCCAAAAGATCAGGACTAAGGAAAACGCCAAGAGCACTTTTCAGTGTAGTCACAGTAATATTACTAGCTGAACCGGGAAGTATTCTTACGATATTACAAGTACGGGTCTGGGAAACTTTAGGTGGGTGCTTGCTCCAAACAGTTCCATCCCTTGACACATAACGTTTATCCTGCTTTGATTTCTTACGGTTCGCAAAGCGAGTGGCGAGAGGAATATTGTCATCACTTTCATTTTCACTCAAATCTTCACTGCTTGCGGTTATGGCTGATGAATAAGAATTAGAGTCTTAAACGTCTGCACATAGCTCAGATTCTTCTTCAGGTTCAGATTCATCTTCACTTTCTTCTAAAATTAACTCGTCTAATATTTCCTCTTCTGTCAAAGCACTCATTATGACTTTATTTATAAAACTATAAACACGATCGATAGACCATGAGGAAGTATACACAGATAATATGGAAGCACAGTAGAACAACCACTATATATCTCTTCTTTGTTTCTTCTTCTTCTGCTGCTGTTCATCACCAATTCATCATTTAGACTTTGCCGCAACCACAGTGAACAAATGACACGTGAAAAACGAAGTTATTGTATATTCTAGCGTGGACATAGACTTCAAGAAGTGAAAGAGTCAAAAAGCTATTATAGTGTAAAAATGGAGAGTTCGTTAAATATCATGTGACACAATAAAATATGTACACAAAATTAATATTTCACAGCAGTATCTACAAAGAGAAATTATGATAGGAGATGTCACAAGAGAACAGCTTAATAGCACGTGGATAAAGCACAAAAAAACTTTAATGAAATACTTGCAGGGTCAATTTGACCCTGGTAGTGCATCTAAGGGTTAATATATTGCATATAAACCTGAGAATAAAAATAAAAATCACAACAAAAAACATGCGTTACGTAACGAAGGCGTAGACCCCCTTCTCCCCCCTTATCACACTTCGTAACGCAAGGCCGAACCCCTCCCTCCCCCTTGCCGCGTTACGTAATATATGTACGACCCCTAAGTGAAAAATCACTAATTCAAAAAAGATTGCCTTGCAGCATCCATGCGGTTTAATTTCCGATGATGAGCTCGAAGCAAATAATCGTGACAGTGGTAATATAATTTAGTACTAAAATCGGAACTAAATAAATAAATCGCTCTTGGAATAGTAAGGTCGGGTTTTAGAAGCATTGAGCAAGCTTTAATTTAACCGAAATTGTGTTTTTACCGGTGGTGACGTCGTTGAGTCAAAGTTAGATTGAGTTAATAGTCCTTGGGAATTATGAGGCGGTTTATCTTATCTGTTTGAATCAAGGTTCTAAAGATTCTCGTTTAATTTTGCTCGGTTTGTTGTGGATTTGGTGTAAAGTCAGTTTAGGTTTAAGCTGAGAGCTGTGTGCTATTCAGAAAGGTGGTGTTCAATAGGCTAGTGGTTTCTTGTGCATGTTAAAAGGGGTTTTGTTGGCTTTAATTTTGAGAAGGTCTGGAATTTGTCTTGTCTGAGAAGTTTGATTAGTTTAGAGTCAGGTTAGGTGGTGCCGAGTGTGCGTTTGTGAAACAGGAGCAGAGGGTTGAATTGATTCGGATTTCAAGTTGGTGTTCCTTTCTTTCAATTATTTAACTCCTATGTTGTATTTTGTCGGGGGTTGTTTGCGATCTGTGTCTTTGTTTCAAAATAGTTCGGAGTTTGTCGAGCGAGCGACGAGGGAGCTTTCTTGACTTTGTGTGCATGTTTGAGGAATTCCATTGTAGTTTCTGGTTGATTTTCTAGGATTGAATGTAATTGTGTCGTTGTTTCAAAGTGTGTTGCGTGAGTAAAGTCACGTTAGACGGGATTGGTCGTTTTCGTTGAATCGTTTTTTTCCTAGAATTAATTTGAACTAGGACTGGTATTTGAGTTCGTTGAAGTGGTGTTCGTTATTTTGAACCGGGGATTGTCAGTTCAGTGTTTGAGACATTTTGAAATATCACAGTAGACCGAGAGAGAGGTGAAAGGTCAGAAGTTGAATCTCCTCGTGGCTTTTTTTGGGGGTGGGGAGCAGTCGTTTAGTTCATTGGTGATAGAGCAACTCGAATGTTAAGGTTGTTTCGGCAAGAGTTGTTATTTATGTTCTTGTTATGAACGTGCCGGTATGTCGAGAGGGTGTAGACGGGTTGGATGTCTGTTGTCTGTTTTTTTTTTTAACTTCGTTTTGGAAGGATCAATGCGGATTTGGATTTGTGCAATTAATTTTGTGATGGTGTTTGTTGGTTGCAGGAAGGTGTGAAGAGCAAGTGAAAACGGGTTGTATATTCTGCTTTCTTGCTTTTGGAGAATATTTTGAATTTGTCGGTGTTGTGTTGATTGGCGAATGATTCAGATTGTGTTTGTGTCCCGGGCAGCATGTCGAGTGAGCGAAGACAGGTCCGATGTACTGAGTTGGTTGATGAGGTTTTCTTTTTTGGAAATATTGTCTTTTTATGAGATCAGCTGATTGCTTATGCTGCTGTTTTGTGATTGATTCAGGTGTGGTTTATGCTTTAATTTCAGGTGACTTTCGAGGCTTGTTCCGATATTGGAACTGAACTGAAATTGTGGTCTGGAATTTTGTGTTCGGAATTGAAACTGATTTAAAAAAAAAAAATGAAATTGAAACGTGACTGTGAACTAACCTAGCTCTAAGGCGGAATTGTATTTGCTTAAATTCGACTATTTTAAAACAAATCTCTAAAAAGAGATTGAAGTTCAAATATTTAGAAAGAGATTGAATTTTCTAAATAGACTTTTCAATTACTTTATTATATTTAAAGGCTGGGTTTCCAAATAACTAAAAATTATCTCGTTTTGTCTCTAATCTTATAAAGAGAGTAAAAATAGAATTTGTTTCGTGAAATAAACGAGTAGTTTCAGATTTGGTTAAAATTCCCCGCCCTCTCTTCGCGTGATTTTCTTAAAGCAAAGGATCTTAATTAAATTTGGAACTAATTGGGTTTGAATTTGTATAAACTAGTTACTGAAGTACCTCCTCGTTTTTCAGTCAATAGAAATTATTTTTTTCATTGGTAATTATTTTTCTGTTAAAATTTTTTAATGAACATTGTGTTTAATTGTAAACTTGAATGACTGAGTTGTAATAGATTAACTTAATGCTTCTAGCCTTGTGCTTTTCATTTTTGGCAATAATTGAAAAAATTTTACTTAGTTTGTTGATAAAGAAATTTTCTAAACTAATTATTAGATGATTGGTGTTGCTGTTATTCATGTTGAATTTTGAGAACCAAATGGTGTACGCTACATTTTGATTGTTTTGTTTATTTTAGTTTCATATTAAACTGATATTCGCATTTATTGAAATAGGACAAATTTGTAATTAATCATATTGGGAAAATTTTGTAGAAGTACTCATGGCAAGTTATTTCTGATTAAAAATAGATTTCTTTTTAAAACAGAATGTGTTTAATAAATTAAAGAAGCTTAGTATTAAATATTTGCCGTCATTTCTGATCCATATTACCGATTATAGCTATCTTGAGCGCTGTACTGTAAGGTATTATTTTTTCCCCTGAATTGCCCAACTAATGCAAGCAGTCGCTACAAGATAACATCCTTGGTTCTAAGTGTGATTTTTAGATGTTGGGTTAGTTAGTGCCTGGCTCCTTTGTAAATAGTGCTAGTTTAATAGTCAGATACTTTAAGAGGGTTATTCAACTATGAAGGTTAATTAAAATTAGGATGAGATGGATTTGGCTTATACAGTTTTTTAATTATTGGAATTAGATTGATTAGTTGAAGTTTTGAATCTTAGAGTTGGATTTATTCATCTCATCGATTGAGGCTGGCACTGCGGGAGTAGCCTGGTTTGGTTTTGTTCAAACTTGCCAACGGGCAATTTTTCGAGAAAGCGTGGACAAGTAGGGATAATGATCTGGGAGTGTGATGGGTTTTGGAAAAACAATTTTTTTAATGTAATGAATGGACAAATAAAGAGTGAGCAAACCAAGATGGAACTTTCCTTAACTGTGGATAGAACTGAAAATGTGGATTCCACGGTTAGAGAATTTGGAAAGATGCCCGAGACGAGGCTTAAGCGGCTATATCTAGGCAAATCACTTACTAATTAATCGTATTGGGGAAATTTTGTAAGAAGTATTCATGGCATGTTATTTCTGACTAAAAATGGAATTTTTGAAAAACAGAATATGTTTAATAAATTGATATTTTTGGAGCCAGGAGTTTTTTTTAGGAAGCCTAGTATTAAATATTTGCCGTCATTTCTGATCCATATTACCGATTAAAGGTATCTTGAGCGCTGTACTGTACGGTACAAATTTCTTTTTTCTGAATTGACCAAATAATGAAAGCAGTCGCTACAAGTTGCACACACTCGCTTGATGCCCACTGATCGAAGTGTTCGTCCTGCATGCATTTCTTTCTCGAAGCGACTTTGATCAGTGTTAAGGATCGGTTTGGGAGCCAAATGTCGTTGGATGAACAATTACTTCATTATTGTGACGAATTCATCTGATTTCTGCTGATTATCCTGCTTTTTTGAGGCGCAGTCCTTTGACACATTATGCGTAATTGATTGCGATCCTAATCCTTTTCTTAAACTTGTAAATCCATGAATCAGATGCTCTGAAGTTCAATTTATCCTCTGCATCAACATGGTGTTTCATTTTTGCAGTGCCCATTGTGTGATTATTGTATTGCGAATGATGGCATTGCGTGCAGATATCTCTTTAAAGTGCTCGAAGACTCTGGTGTTTATAGAACTGATCTTCACGCGCGACTGTATCTTTCCTCGCGATCGTTCATAGTTTCGTAGCACGCCAAGCGATTTTATCTGTGCAAACTTGGATTGAACAGATGCCAGAGATCTCTTTCCTTCAATTTATCTTGTCCACTACTAGAATCCCCATCTTTGTATTCGTCTGATACTTCCCTAAATCTTTTCTCTTCCTTTCCGGTGACGGCACATACGACAAGCCACTGCTTTCAGATGATAGTGCTTCTTCTTCATCAAACTGTTCCGGCACACCTTGAGTTGCTGTGGATTACGATGCCATTTCAGTATCCTCATCATCACCAAATCCAGGATCAAATGCCTTTTGAAGAGCTGTAGAAGAATTTCTTTAATTCTGTCCAAAGTTTGATCCTGAACCAGATCTTGTACAGGGTCTCACAGCTGATGATTTTCCTCCACGCGAAAATTTTTGTCACTGGTTCATTGCACAAGTCACGACAATTCTGATGTTCCTGAATTGTGTTCTGTTGTGTTGTTGTGTTCTGTTCACGGATGAGGCTACCTTCGGGAGGGATGGAATCATAAACCTTCACAACACACACGTTTGGGCGGAGGCGAATCAGCATGGCAGGATTGTCTCCCATTATCAACAGCAATTTGGACTTAGCGTTTGGGCTGGAATTCTTGGAGTATATGTGCTTCCACGCCGACTCTCTGGGTTCAGCTATCTTCAGTTCCTGGAGAACACTCTGCCCCTATTGCTCCAGGATGTACCACTGGCGGTACGCCAGCGTATGTGGTTCATGCATGAGGG
>JAGDQP010057833.1:0-12666 GCA_022664845.1 Lepisma saccharinum
TCCCGACCCGGCATTTTCTCCACCCGTCAGACTACTGTCTTTTCGCAGCCTGAAAAACCACCTTTCCGGTAAAACATTGCGAAATGAGGATGACGTGCGACAAACAGTGACTCAGTTCTTTGCCTAAAAAAAAACTTCTTTCAGCCGAGGATTCAACAACTGGTTGACAGGTGGCAGAGTATTGTGGAGTCCGATGCAGACTGTTTTCCTGACTAACGGCGTTGTTCCAGGTAAATTATTGTCCTTTTCCTCACGGTGCGAATATACGACATTGCTTATGGGATAAGCTGATAGTGTCTCCGAAACTAGTCGTCAGATGGCAGCACCAGTATGTGAGCTGAGGCGACGCTATATCAGCATAGGGCACTATATTGCGAGAAGAAATTGAGAAAATAACTGGTGCTTCAAGTGTAACGAAGTCCGAGTGCGGCAATTTGAACTAACGTAAGTGGGTCTGTATATTTGAAACACGAATTTAAAGCATATTGTGACAAAAAAAAAAAGCAAGCAATGTGTTTTCCTACTCAGCTGCGTGCAATTCGTAAACAGCAGTGAAACACAAAAGGACGACCAGAGCAATAATGAGATGCAACATCTCTCCCCTTATATTGAGGAAAGATGCCGCACGTTTAATGAGAAGAGATGGGCATAATCTAAAGCACAACTAGAAAATATTTGGAGTATTATCTTTGGTTGAAGGTTGTCACAGAAATACAATGGAATATAGATGAGTAGAATAACAGCAACAGCTGAGCCTCAGAAATAACCCTTAGACGAAAAAATGCAAACTATCATGCAATGCTGTCGCAGGAAATATGCTGTTGCAAGTTCGACCACATACAGAAACCTTGGTATTTCGTTAAGGAATAAACTATTATGGGGTGTGCTGAAGAGTTGAATGAAGTATAAGGTAAGTATATGAAAATACAAGGGGTTCACGAAAAGAAATTCGATAATCATGCAAAACCTACAATACCTTCGAGCTCTAAAGTCCGTCGGGGAACAGTAGTCTCTATAGGCTATGTAAGGAGAGAAAAAAGAGATACCGAACTGTAAGCAGGTTTAGGCAAGACTCACTACACTGTAAAAATAGGAGACACAACGTCCATCCAAAAAATGGAGGCAGCTCAGCTGTCTCCACTTTTTGGGTTAACCTACATTCAGCCAATTTTCGGTTGAACGTTTTACTCTCTTAATTTCAAAGTGCACATATACGTCTTTTCCCATGTATTTCATTGAAGCAGAACATTTTTAAATTAAAGAAAGAAAAGAAAAAAGTTCAGGTGGTCCGGTTTCGATCCAGGGTACACTAGCACACTGATCAGATGCTTTCGCCACTTAGCTACGAAGGCAGTTGGTGTTTATGGCTTTCTGAGTTATATTCTTAGCTAGGATTTTACTGCATAGGAGGTTAATGATTAACATGTTGTAGATTTTACTACGAGGAATGTCTGGAGAAAAAAAGGAGAGATCCGTTTACTACTGTGTAAAGATTTATATCCAACTTTATTCCTCTTTCCGCCAGTGCAATCATGTCGTTCTCGATCCACCAGTCAACTGTTTACTGTTCACATTGTAAAAGCAACATAAACACTAAAAATGGTGTGGCGTTCAGTGACAAGCAAGTAACTTTACTCCTGTTATTGGATTATAAAATATCCAAAGAAGGATTAAACTTCATCCACAAAAGTACGTAACCTCACAACGGCCAGTTTAGCTTACACTTCGATCAGAAAATGACTGAATTTTAAGCGTAAAATAAGTTGAACGTTCACCGACGAAACACTTAGACCAGTTTCAGCCAATTTTCAGTTAACGTTAAGCCATTACAAAGAAAATGTTGAACTTTAAAATGGAGTTAAGGTTACCAGTCTTTCCACTAAAGAGCTTACACTATATTCACATTTAAGAGTAAATACAACAAAACGCTAATTTTCGACTTTTGTTTCTCCTTAAAGCAGAGTAACTTTCATCCATTTCGTGTTTCCACTTTTTACAGTATAGTAGAAACGTTCCAGCAGACGCCTGTGATCTTGACGAATGAGATGTGAAGAATATTATCGTCAAACACAAATAATTAACTGAAAAATAAGAGGTTGAAATAAGTTCTACAATTGAAAACAAAACTGGATAGTGAATTGCATTTCTGGATGACCTTTAGGCATCTGTCGCTCAGGCCGGGATAGAGAGCGCACAGGATGATCTAGGAGTCGGCCAGCGACTAAGTGAGAGTACCAAATTATCCCAGTATTTGCTTGATGTGACTGTGGTCAAACATGGGTGGTCAAACATCAGTCACCAACACACGATGACACATTTATTTATTTAAGTTCCGTATCGACTCTCCGAACAGTGACTCTCCTGATGATGCGAGCGCTCGCGTTGAGTTCTGGGGAAAATATTTTCACACTCGGTCGAAAGTGGATTTGATTGGATGCATCAACTACGGAAAGTGGGTACGTGATATTTGTACAGTTTACCATACCACGTATATTAACTGTGGTAGAGTCCATGTATGGTAAAAAAAAGTGTCAGGAATCCGAAGCAAGCTTCTACAGTACTCTCCTGGATGATGCGGCATCTCTCCTCAGTTGTTTTGGTGAGCACGAAAACTCTCCTTCTACATTTTATATTTTTTTCGTTCATGAGTTATTAAGTACCATTATATGGTTTTTGTGTTAATGTTTGTGTATCTTTCTACTACTACTACAAATAATCTCTTCTTAATTTCGATTCTATTATTATTTCTACAAGCAGTTTCAAAAAGTGCAGCACATATCTCCTTAACTTAATTTAGTTGCAAGACACATTTAGAACAAAAGAACATGTGTGTACTATTTGCAACGGTACAAAACCAAATTTCCATAGCTTTTAATACTGTCAACTGCAAGCTTGTATCCAAGAGATTTTACTATATGTGTGGAATTACCAATTCTCTCAGCTGATACAATAAAAGTCTTACTGCTCGTAAATTATGGGTGTTTATTTAGTTAGAAAAAAAATATTTATGTCAGCAACTTCCATAACGTTAGTTCACAAAAAAAAGTAGTCGGAAAAGAGTATCCCCCTCCTACGTGAATTTTCCATGATCCTTTGGGACCATTTTTTATTCATTATGGTCCAAATAAAATTTATAAGGGTGTTTAAAAAACTAGCCTGAGACCGAAATGGCAGCCATAATTGCTCGTAAATTGGTCAAAGGCCTATTTTTTTGCAATTTAATCTAACTGACTTCCATTTACACCCTCCTGATCCTTCGGAACCATTTGTTTTCTTATTCGTTACCAGTGGCGGCGTAAGAGGGGTTTCATATCTCCTCAGTCGTTTTAGTGAGCACGATTCTTCTACATTTTATCATTTTTTCGCCGGAAATCCCCTGCTGGTCGCAAACACAAGTGAAAAGTCGCTTGTTAAGATTCGCACATTAATGGAGCACAATTATGGTGGTCGGTTAAGCAATAGTTATGCCGTCTCAGAGCTCTTATTTGTGCGCTTGACTTATAAGCATGACTCTCCACGATCTGAACAACCATTCTCATGTATAGGTCGGCACGGGCGAAAGATATAGTGATGTTATCGTCGATACAATTAATTTTATTATCTTCATGTATAGGCTACGGCGAGGGTGCGAGAAGAAATATATCTTGGCAAGTGAGCCCCCGTGGGGACCTCCAGGTCTACAGCGGGGCAAGAAATAACGGAGAATAATATTCCGGTCAACAGTAGCAATGTGAGCTCACGTCTGTTCGAGAACGGGCCTCAAATAAGTTCACCTGCCCCGGGACCCAGATTGCCTTACGCCGGCACTGTTCCTTACGGTCTAAATAAAATTTATAACTATCTTCTTTAAAAATAAAAAGAACTGAACTTACACCAAAACGGCAACAATTTCTGGTCCAAAACTGCCCAAAGGTCTTTCGATCTACTCTTTTAGAAGAAGCACTTGAGTTAAAAGAATACTTGGAATTCACTTCAAAACCGGAACCGTGTTATTGTCTTGGCTTATACGATATTTGGCCCGCCAAATTGGGACCCTGAACGCCCAAAATGGGGAACTCAAAAATGAAAGTTTATTAAGTAGGTCGTATGGAGTATCAAGTGAAAGGATTTTCCGACTGAATATAAATTATCTTCTTCAGAATAGGATTTTAGTAATTCCAAGTTTATAGCAATGATTTCACAAAAATAAAACTAGTTAGAAACCTAAATGATGACCAAATTTGGTTGAAAATTTGCCAAAGACTTTTGTTTTTTTGAAGAATAGCTTATGTGAATTGAAAACAATATAACTTACTCAAACTTTAAAACGAACATTGCGTTACTTGTCTTGGCCCAAGAAACCGTGATTATACGATAACTTTACCTCAAATTTGGGAGCTCAGAAAGAAATCCTGATAAAAAAGAGTCATGAAGTAGGTTATAAAGCAATATATGCTGTATCAAATTAGAGAATTTTCCCGAATGAATATGAATTATTTTCTTTAGTAAAGTATTTTAAGTATTCCAAATTTATAATAAATATGAAACTGCTTAGAAAGCAAGATGGCGGCTATTTTACCCAAAAAATCATGAAAAATCGGTAGTGCTTAAATCCTATTATTTTACTGTTTTGGAGAAAATATAGAACAATTACGTGTGTAGTATTCAGATAGTTATTCATCCATATCATCATGACTGTCGGAATCATTATCGCTTTCGTTCATAAAATGTCTTCGCTTCCGTTACATCATCTCCAAACATGTTTCAGCTTTCATATGTTTTTTGTATTCGTCTAGTGTCTCTCTTTCTGTAGCATCTAGTATATCCGCTAGAACTAGTGGAAGAATTGTGTAGGTAGATCACCAAGTTGGTTTCCTACTTTCAGTCAAACCGTGGCAGTCCCAAGGGTTTGGATTTTTTTCAAATTTTATTTTAACCAACCTCGAAATCCGAGCCTGATTGTTCGACCTCTTCATTTGCTCAACCAAAGAAGCCTTTGACGGTGGTACCAAACAGAAATTTTCATTTGAGGGGCATACGGAAAAACAAAGTCTATTTTTGAAAGCTGTGAGAAAAATGCATTTTAAAGTGTAAACACTTGAATTGAAATTTATTTCTGGTCCTCCTGAATCACATCGACCTACCCCAAAGATGTCTAAAGATAAAAAAAATGCAAGTGTACACAATTTAAAATTTGTTTTTCTCACAACTTTCAAAAATGGACTTTGATTGTTCATTCCGTAAACCCCTCATTTGCCTCCGATTAAAAGGTCCAATCTGTTCTCAGCATTTTCACTTCATTGTGAGCAATCAAAACATAATTTACTAGATCCCTCTCTTCTAGGCGTGCAACTAAAGTGTTATTAACGATTAAAGATGTTCCGATATTTTGGAAAGCTGTAAGATAGGACTATCCTCTGAGACAGCAACATTTTCAAGTGCTTCATATTCCATTTCCCTTTCCCTTTCCCTTGTTACAACCGACAAAAGTGTGAAGTTCTTGTAGCTAAAACACGTCTCAGGAAACCTATATATTCTTCTGAAATGTTAAATAATTTTGTTTCCAGAACTTGTTTGAAACAACAAATTGCACCTATATTACTAGCGTAAGACAATAATATCAAAAAATGTCACTACCAGGGCTTTTCACTCTTACTTGTTCATAATCGTACCCCTTTTCAGAAGCACAGACAACCTTAGTCTGTTGCCTCCTACTTCATAAACCTTCATTTTCCAGGCCGGTTTCTTGGGCCTCCAGGTTCCTAATTTTGGGGTACCGTTATCGCATAATAGCCATTTTATTGGACTGAGAGAAGTAATGCAGTGCCATCTAGTTATGAAGTTTTACTGAGTTTCATTTTTTTTTCAGTGTAAGCGCTTATTTTCTTTTTTTAAATGTTTTTATCCAATTTTTAACCGAAAATGGCTGAAAGTTTGGTTTTCAAGCAGTTTGATTTTTGCTATAAATTTGTAATCCCTAAAATCCTTGCTGTCGACAAGAACATGAACTGCGTCGCTGGAAGTACACAGACACAGAGCACCTTAAAGTAGCCTTGATACACATTTCGGGAAAAGTAAAATGTGACCACCGATTTTTGAAACTGCTCTTAAGCACCTTAAACAAAAAAACGAAAACAGGGAATTTTTTCGAAGCACCGAAAATAAGGGTGAAGCAAAATGGCTTCAAATTTTGAAGAAACGCCTCTGCTCGGGTATGACAAGAGTGTAACTAAGGCAATTGGGCCACGAACGAAGATGTCTCGGCTACTTTTCTTTTTTTGGTGTCAGGCCGGGATGAGGTACACGAGAAGCTGTGGGAAGGGAGTCGGCCAGCATCTAGTTTGAAGGTACCATAATAGGAGAGGAAATATGGAAGGAAAAGTCAGCACAGTTGAAAAAGGGGAATGATGGATAATTGTGTTCATGATGTGTCTCAGAAGTACACTAAAACCTTGTTTATCCGGACTTGATGAGATCGGATACCGGATAAGCCATTTTATAACTTTTTCATGTTATAAGTACCTGAAAATACAGAAATATAGTAACAAATGGTTTATTTTACAAAAGAGTAAATTAGAACTACCAAGCAAAGAATTGTATTTTTTAGTGTGTAGGGTAAAATGCGCGAATTGGCACGCATAATATATTTTGGTATCGATCGATCACATTTATGAAAAAAAATACGCACATGTGTGAACAAACCTAATTATGAGTACTAAATGCGAACATATTTAAACTCTCCCTACAACGTAGTTTCCTTCAAAATAACATGAAAAGGTCATGTGTCCGAAATAGCCACATACGGCACACAGAACTCGAACAGTAGATCGGGTAAATCTGGACATACAAACGAAAAATGCAATTGTATTACCTTTATCGGCCTGAATCTGAGATGCCTCAACTCCCTAAAGGCTCTAATTAAAAGAATTCAAATCCAATATCTTTACATTATTTTATTGTTGAACTTATGTATAACACAAACGCAAATGAAGAAAGAAAATAAATACAAATTCCTCTAATCTGGGTAAAGAAAGATAGTTAAAGCTTGTTTCAGTTATCTATGCAGATGGTCAAACAGCGAACTAACGTATCAATAGACACGGACTCACGTGTAAGTCGAAGCTTGAGTCGAAGTGCGAATGCAGTAGTGCTAACTGAAGAAGTTTGATATGAATTATAATACAAGGTCTGAAGCGCTTTATGTAGGTTTCTATATTCTCCTGCTTAATCGTTCAAATTCGACGGATAATAATAATAATTTGAAAGATAATACGAACATTATGGTGACTGTTTTGGCCAAAGTGTTGAGAAACTAAATGTGAAAAGAGCATTGAAGTATCTGTTCGCGGCCGATTGCTTGCCTCTTTATTTCTTTGTCGGTAGAAAAACACGAAGTCAGTTATTCTCTGGTTCCGGTTTAACCAGCTGAAGAGTGTATTAAACGTCATTCTTAACAGTAAATATTTTAAAGGTGGGATGTGTGCTCGACGATTTCGACGGGACGACCCACTGGGGGGGAGTCTGGCAGAATCCCTGATCAGAGCTTAGCTGGAGAGCGCGATGTTAACGCGTTGTTTGAGTGCTAGTATCTTGCGTTTTTGTATGTATGAGGCGAGTAGAAATGTAAAAGAAACGTGAAATCCGTTCATATTCAGTGCAATAACGAAGAACGCATTTGTTTTAATATTAAGTATTCTTGTTATTAACGAATAGTGTAGGTTATACCGAGCGACCGTAGCTCAGTTAGTGAGCGTTAGTTTAGCAATCGGAAGGTCCTGAGAACTATCCCAGCGGCCGCCCGTTTTGACTATTTTCTAGGGGTTTCCTTAATCACACTAGGCAAATGCCGGGATGGTATCTACAAACTAGAACCCGACCGATTACCTTCCTACAACATGTCCCCCCACCCTATCCTGGTCGAGTTATAATGATCATGTTAATAAAGTTCAGTATTTCCATTAATTGAGTTCATTAGAATGTACCGTAACTGTCTTGTTCTATTCTTATGCACGCTAGTGTTGGCAGAATATATAACAAACAAGATTATCGGTCTATTGGTCATTATAATGTTTCTGGTTATGACCTTCAGGCGTCTCAGGCTCAGCCCGGTAAAGAGGAGGGGAAAGGATGCAGGAAGATAACGACCAGGGCCTAATTAAGTTCAAAGTTCGATCCCAACATTTGCCTTGTGTGACTGAGGAAAAACCCTGGACAAATCTCAGTCAGCATGGTCGGTCGGTGGGATTGAACTCACGACCTTCCGAATGCTAAGTCAACGCCCTACCACTGAGCTACAATAGCTCGGTTGTGATTATACTTTGTGCTTTCTCTCTTCAATTCGCGTGAATGGGATTCGAACTCGTCAAATTTCGATTACTACTAACGCATGCTAACCTCTGTAAACGTCGTGTTTATCTTAAAAGAACGACAATGGACAATGTCCGACACAATTTGTAAGATCATATATAGACTTTTCACTACCCCTGGTCCCGGGTTCGATCCAGGCTGGATCATGGATGTGAATTTTAACTAGCATCCCATTCATAAATCGTGACGGGCCGAAGTCAAAGTTACTAAAAATGGCCCATACAAAACAAAGTTTTTTCTCATTACCCCTCCGAGACGAATGAGACCAGTGTCTGACGTACGTTGCTTTATGCATCCTTCATTAAAGAATATGTAAAATAAGGCCTCTTCAACATGCCCTTTTTTAAATAGAAAATCAACTAACAGGTATCTCGTCCTTCCGTTACACTTTTCTAATTCACGAATGTATGATATAGTTTTCAATATTCTGTATTGGAAACACTGCTTCGGAGGGCCAGTCGCACCTGTAAACACGGATCTTTTGGTGATACTAGCACCATCACAACAAATGCATCCTCAACTGAAACAAGCTTTACTGCGTATTGTTTTCAAGAGCAAACACATCAACAGCTATTTTATTAAGACTTTGCGAGCGACATTCTGAAAATCCCTTCTGTTTTTCGCAAAGACAGCTTATGTCGTTTGGCGAATGATATGAACTGAGATGCTCTAGCAAATTCCGTTGTTGTCTTAAATGAATATGGTATATTGCTTTCAGCTGTATACTGATAAACAATGATTCTTACATCACGTCTGTTCAGTCCAAATTAAAAAAGGTAATTTGCTCTACGAATTTTTGCTCCTGTTTAGAATTCAATTGGCCGCTAACATGTCTAATCGGAGTTTCGGCAACAGTCTTGCGACCATAGTAATTAATACGCTCGAAAGCATGTCGAAGAGACAAACTACGTTTGGTTGCTGCTGTAGCATTCTGTAGATGCTCGTCTGTGCACGTTTGAACGTATTTCCTCATGTAGTAACAAATTATGCTGCAAAGTGTGACAATCTGCATCCATTCTATCTTTTAATGTTACAAATATGTTTTGATATGATCTTATAGGACACTTTCTTTTAAAATTGTTTTGAGAAATCCTCCAAGACTGCTTTTCCTTCTGAAACCTTTTTTTGTGGAGCGACGAACGAGAACCGCCCACGCTGCTATGGCCAGAGAAGCGAGTGACATATTTATTGCGAGTCACTTCTCGCCTTACCCAATTTCGCTTTTGGAAGAAATGACCAGATGACCATTTTTGAGGTTGGGCACTTTGAAAGAAAACAGAAGGTGACGGAATTTGTGAGAGAATGAGAGAAAAAGAGAGAGAGATAAGAGGAGAGGGAGAAAGGGGACATACACACGAGGAACAAGGGAACACACGAAGAATCAGGGCAGTTTTAGAGTTGGAAAATGTAAGAGTGGCGTACAGTTTCTGAACTTCTTAAGAGAAAAATGAAGCTGCATTTTTCTATAGTGCTAAGTTACTCTTGTAATATGTGTGACTAACGTATTAGTGTGACCTATCGTGCATATCCCTGCTTCGTCGATGAACTCCCTATGTATATCTCTGGAACGCTATAACAACATTTGTGCAATGTACCTGATATTGACATCTCAAGTGTACTCCTCTGGAAATCAGCCACAGGTTCTGTACCCGCCTGCAGCACGGAAGATGTTACGAATTCCATCATTATACCAGGTAGGGTTGTTTCAAGTAATTCTGTTGGCAATCCGAAGGCCCAAATTCAAATATTATGTAGGATGCATCTAATGGACGCCTCAGCATTTTGATTAACTGCACAAGAGAATACTTTCGGCTGACTACATTCTTTTTCTCGATACCTCAAGACATGGCCATTCGTTTGGGGAAAGCGATGCAGCGTATCGCAGTGAATTGCTATAACTTAGAAATTAAAATGGATTACAAGTTTTTTTTTCTCTCTCAGAAACTAAAAGATAGTTCCGCTAGCATCATGGGTGAATTAATAATAATAATAATAAAAAAACGAACAGCAACGTTGATTTCTTTTTGGCAACAAGCGGTTCCAAATACTCTCCAAGAACTGTATCATGAATTGTTGGAGTGTATATGTGTGTATCATAGTAACTTCCAGAAGTAGGAACGTTTCTTCGGAATCTGTTTTATTATTTTGATCAAATTGTGCGCTGTAACAGTTAATATATACATAAATATTTTGCCTCTGGTTTAGTAAGAAATTTTTGTATGTTGTCACTGCATCAAGTATCATGTCAAGCATCATGCAAACTGCTGCAAAGAAGTGTGTTATTTATATCACACAAAAATAAGGAAGAACCAAAAGAATACTAGCCAACTATTGCAATTAAATAAGCCGAGAAACGCGGTCATGCATTGCATCGTAATGTCAATTCCTTTCCAAATAATTAGTAATTATCTGTGTATATCGTCTTCCTTTGCCTGAAATCTCGCTTCGAATGCGATAGCAGCTGCGTATGAATAAATTCCCGTATGTACGCGCACATTTTAATAGTTTATTTGACAATTCATGTATTGGCTGATATATAATGTTTTTGTAATCGTGCGCAAAGATATTTTAATGTAATGAGGGTAATAAATTATTTAGACATGGCCATAGTCGATCATTAAAGTATGTAAGCTTGTAGTTCAGTACTTCGGGATATGTAATACATGTGTGTCTAGTTAGTTAAGTAGAATTATAAGTTGTAGTGTAGATCTGCAGATCTTAGCAATATTATTAGCATATAGTACGATGTAAACGCAACAGTCAATAGAGCAATATTTTGTATGTTTAAAAGTCTGAAAACGCTGTGTTGATTGATTTAAATTACAAGAGCTCTTCAAGCATAATTTCCCACACTTTCATCTATTTTCTGAGCAAAATTCTCAATCTTAGACCGGTCGCATCATCAACTTCATATCTCAAATGATCTTTCTTTCATTGTTTACTTTCCAAACTGAGCTCTCTTCCTCCTGCCACAAATAATTCTTGCATAATTTCGACCCAGTGGGAAGGTCGATCCAAAACTTGAATTTTCGCTCGAGCGTAGTTTTTTTTTATTATTAAAACTAAATAGAAATAAAAACAACAGTGCACTTTACTAAAATGGTTAGGTAAACAAATTTTGTACTTGTTTCGGTATTTCTTCACTCAAATCATACCCTGCCGACCCTATCAGCTTCAACAAATGTGTAATACTAGATTCTCCGAAATAGTTCATATTGTTGTAATCTCGAAAGCCCATTAAATTCTTAAGTTTAATTACAAACGCCAACAGGCGCAGACAAGGCACTGTCAAAATCAGGTCACATAAATGTGGTGATGATTTCTAATAAGCAGCTATGATTTGTTATGGGCAAGAAAGTTTGTGTAAAATGAGAATCAGGAGGAAACTAAGATAATTGTAGCATCAACAAGTTTAGGTGTAAACTCCCAGTTGACAATAAAAACGGAGAATTATCTAGAAAACAGGGTGGCAGAGATGTTGCAAACATAAATGTTAATTGATTTTGAACTTAAATATTGTTGTTTCATATATTTTTCTTGTAAATCCAATGTTAACAAACGAAGGACTTGGCTCCCCATAACGTTCAAAAACAGTACTTTGTTCTTGTTTTGTTTCCCTTTCTTTTACGTTTTGGCTATATAAAGTTTATAAATGTTTCTCCCAAGTTAGCTTCGTTTTATTTCTAAAGAGTACTTGATATTTCCTATTTCACTTGTTGCATCATCGTCCGAAACGGCTTGTCTGCCCACTGGACAGATACGTGCTTATTTTACTTAGTTTTGTTTTCTGACAATTAAAAGGTGAATCTCCATTAGAATTGCTCTGTGAACTGCCTCATGACTCCCGCGAGGACTTCTTCGCGTTCTATTTTCTTACGCTAGTCAGTCGTAAGGGGGTGTCACCGTAGAAAAGGGGGGGACACGGAGGAATAAAACTCTCCGTTGCTGCATTCTTCTAATCAGAAATCGTGGCAATCATGAGAAGCAGTCCTGGAAAACATATTTTTAAACTGAACTTTCGCAGCTATGCAGCATGTGTGAATCTCCGACAATTTTCAGGAAGTACCAGTGATGAATATCGAAGTCAGGACATGCGGTGGTACAATTTTGAAACTTGAAACAATATGTGTGCCATCCCGCATCTCTCTCCAATCTCCCTAAAGCCCTGGAAATCCGTTCGGGGAGGTTGACTGAGACCCAAAATCTGCATTTCTTTATATGTACAAGATAACTTCGAATCTTCGCCCATCACCTCCATCCACTTCTCGTGGGACCCAGGTGATGGCACTCCTAGAAAATGGAACAGTCACTGTTTCAAAA
>JAGDQP010057834.1:0-12666 GCA_022664845.1 Lepisma saccharinum
ATATATATATATATATATAATTTTTTAAAAAATAGTTTATTCATGGGTATACAACTTCATGCCAAATTCAGCTTCTCTAGCTCCAGTGGTTTACGCTATGCACCCTTATCCAACGTGGCCATTTTCGATCCAAGATTACGACTTTATCAAATGCCGGAGGTTTCCCGTTACCTAATCTGTCTCATACTGCTTTTTTCTAAACTTGGTGTTTCTGGCTCAAGAAGTCTGTTCTGGAAATTTTAATCAGTGGGTGAGTGGGTCACTCAGAGAATCATTTACCATAGGGTTGTATATAATATAGGAAGGAAGGTAGTACTATATTTCTCCATGTATAAGACAGACTTTCTTTTATTTTTGAATTCTCAAGCTGGGTGCGTCTAATACAATTGTAGTAGATTTTTTTCCTTTCATCTTCGACTTTGTTGTTCAAGCGCTAGATATATTTTGCGCTTCTTGCCTTTGCGCTTCTGTTGACCCAACACGTAACAAGATACTAGTATGATAGTTTACGCGCATTTGTTGTTTCTGCGCGGACTTGTTGTTGTGTTCATTGTTACACACAATTTTTTTTTACACCAGGTAACGTTTTCCCACATTTTCTAAGAAATATATGCAAAAAGACAATTGTTCTTAGGATGAATATAGCTTAGTGCAACTACATTATATGTATGGTAAGTTCAATAATTTTCATTTTCACTAAATCTCGCGTCCCAAAATCAAGGTGCAACTGGTACAATGGAGCGCCTGATACAAGGGGAAATACTATCTTTAATATAATACTCCAACCCAATATATATATATATATCTGGTGTAGTAAAAAGTTTTCCACTGTTTCGCCAATAGATGGCTTCAGTTATCTGTAGCTCGCGTTGTATAAGTCCGATCGGGTTCAACGAGATGGCGTTCAAACGATGCGATTGCGTACTACAAACACTGTTCAGATAGTTGTGATGAGCTGACGCAGTGTTGTGTGAGCGCGCGTCAAAATGAACACTAGCAAAGAGAAAATACGTTATATTTTACAGTTTTTCTTCGATAAAGGCGAAAACGCAAGCCAGGCGGCTGCAAATGTGAATAGTGTTTATGGTCCTGATACTGTAACAGCCAATCACGCGCAATTTTGGTTTCGTCGATTCCGTGCCGGTAATTTTGACGTCAAAAATGTACCACGAACTGGAAGGCCACGTGTCGAACATGTCGATAAAATCATGGACATTGTCGCGTCCGACCGTCATGCAAGCACTGTTTCGATTGCCGAAGAGCTAAACATTGCACAAAAAACCGTGTGGAACCATTTGCATAAGGCAGGACACAAAAAAAAGCTTGATGTATGGGTGCCACACGATTTAACGCAAAAGAAAACTCATGGACCGAATTTCCATCTGCGAATCACTGCTGAATCGCAACAAAAGCGACCCATTTCTGAAGCGGTTGGTGACTGGTGATGAAAATTGGATCACTTACGACAACATCACTCGAAAACGGTCGTGGTCGAAGCGCGGTGCGCCGGCGCAAACGGTGCCCAACCAAGGATTGACGACCAGGAAGGTTTTGCTGTGTGTTTGGTGGGATTGGCAGGGAATTATCTACTATGAGCTGCTCCCCTACGGCCAAACCCTTAACTCGGTACTATACTGTCAACAATTGGACCGTCTGGGGGCAGCAATCGCCCAGAAGAGGCCAGCTTTGGCCAATAGGAGAGGCATTGTGTTCCACCAGGACAACGCCAGGCCACACACATCGATAGTGACTCGCCGGGAGCTTGGTTAGGAGGTTCTTATTCATCCACCTTATAGTCCGGACCTGGCACCGAGTGATTACCATCTGTTCCTGTCCATGGCGAACACGTTTGCTGGTGCAAAATTCGCGTCAAGAGAGGCTTGTGAACATCGACTGTCTCAATTTTTTGCCAATAGGGACAAGGGCTTCTATGAGAGAGGCATCATGACATTACCTTCCAAATGGCAACACATTATCGAACAAACAGAACATATATATATATATATATATATATATATACAGAACCGGCAAACCGGGACTGTCGCACCAAAAGATTGTGCCACTAACTAGGAGGAGACCCCTTAATTCCTCTTGCTGAGACTTAAGGGAACCGACCGGGGTAAACGCCTAATGTCCAATCCATACGTTCACGTCGTGGGGCCTGTTAGTACCCAAGCAACTGCTTGGCGAACGAACTTGGATGGGCTGCTCACCAACCCGCATCAGCTGACAGCGGGGTGAGTCAAATGTCAGCACCCTCCTTTCTTTACATATGATGGTACAAGCAAGGAAACAGCCTCGGAGGTCCTTATTGCCCGGAGGATGGAATGCAGCTGGAAACGGCAGCGGTCAGTCCTGCAGGAAGTCAGAGGGTCAAAATGCCCGGGTTTTGACTGTAGACTGCCAGAACACCGACATGGCAACTCGAAGGGGCCTATACGTGGTGACTCTCAACTGTCAGTCACTTGCAGGAGAGGACAAATTAAAGAACTGCAGAATGAACTTAAGAGGATTAAGTGGGACATCATAGGACTATCAGAAGTGTGGAGGAAGAATGAAGAACAATTGGAACTAACGTTAGGGCACAGGTTCTATTTCAAACGAACAAAAACTGGAAAAGCGACATGCGTTGACTTTATAATTAATAAAGACCTGAAGTCACAGATCACAGAAATTGAAGGAATTTCAGATAGAATCGCACGGGTAGTAATAAAGATTATCAAGAGATACAATATGGAAATTATACAAGTGTATGCACCAACAACCTCGCACCCGGATAAGGAAGTCGAAGACCTATACGAAAGTGAAAAATTTAAAGTTGGAAAAGGGGTAAGGCAAGGAGATTCAATTTCTCCAAAACTGTTTTGTGCGGTCCTGGAGAGAATGTTCCACAATTTAAACTGGGATGAAGTTGGAATTAAAATTAATGGCGAATATCTTCATCGCCTACGGTTCGCTGATGATATAGTCCTGTTTGCTTCAAGTGCAGAAGAACTACAAACCAGAATGGAAGAACTTAGTAACGAGAGTTCGAAAATAGGCCTTAAAATGAACTTAAGTTAAACAAAAGTAATGTACAACCAACGTGCGGCAAAGAAGGAAGTGAAGATTAACGGAGAGACAATAGGCATAGTTGATCAGTATGTTTACCTAGGCCAGCTTAAAACATCGAATGCAAAGTTCATTGATGAAAGAAATAGAAGATGTAAAATGGCGTGCAGTTCTTTTGGAAGACTATACTTTATTTTCAAAAGGAAAATTCCAATGTGTCTGAAGCTTAAAATTTATAATCAAGGTGTCTTACCAGTAATGATGTACGGCTGCGAAACTTGGACATTGAATGCGCAAACGACTCAAAGATTGAGAGCCACACAAAGAGCAATGGAGGTTCATGCTAGGAATATCCAGGAGAGACATTAAAATAAATGAATGTATTTGCGCACAAACAAAGGAAGAAGATGTAATCATGACTGCGAAGAAGATGAAGTGGAGATGGACCGGTCACATAGCTAGACGAACAGATGGAAGGTGGACGACAAATGTACTACAGTGGATTCCTAGAGAAAAGAAACGACCGAGACGGCGTCCCAATACAAGATGGGTAAATGAAATCAAGCGTTTTTCAGGAGCTACATTGATGAGGATATCAGCAGACCGAGATATGTGGAAAGAAAAGGGGGAGCAGTGGATAGAAATCGGCTGAATATATATATATATATACACTTTGATATCGTACCGATCTCAATAGGTAAATTCTTCTTCGAAATCTACCTAAAATACCGTACCTGACTTATCTAACCTCCACATGCGTTTGTTCACTATTCTTATAAAATTTCCTAATGCGTTTGTATATATATATATAACACAGTCATCCGAACGGAGGAGTTGGTCTACTGCTCCCACGCTGACCAGACGGGTTGGGAGAGAAATACCGAAGCTCTCACTGTGATCTCCACTGCCTTTTATTCACAATTTTTATATATATATATATAAAGAAACTTTATTTTCATTATGAAAAAAAAAACTGCACCAGGTTTCGATCCACGGTTATTTGCATTAACTTTCGAACATGCTATCAATGCGCTAAATGGCCAACTCGATAGAGTTGTTTGGAAGTACTATTTACTGTTAAGGAGTAATGCGCATGCCCGAGGATGGCTCAACTCTTCCTGTCGCTAGTCGCAAGTTATTATACTAATTCAGCATGAAACAATTACGCTTTCCCCTACCCATCGTAGCCAAAACTTTATACTTTCCTGATTTAATCGTGCTTTTATGTACTGTTTCTTCGCCACCAGTAAATCCAAGCTCCGATAATTACATAGAATAGTTTTACAACAGTTATGGTAGGAACTAAACTACCTTCGTCCATATCTCTACTGCACACGTAACAGGATACAGGTAATTAGGTAATATTGTTTTAAACTTCTTTTTCACAGACGGGAATAACTAACTCGCATTTAGATACGTTTTCATACACTGATATTTCAAACTGATATTGTTAACAGATATTTGCATATAGCAAGTAATACTATCACTGTTACGGAATAAAAGCAGTTTTGCACATTTGTAGGGCGAAATTTATGTCAGTGGATATAAGGGGGAAAAATGAATTTATTACTTAGGCCCCCTATATGTAACTTTCGAGTTCATTGTGCATACATTTCTTGTAAATAACATTCATTTGAAGATTTCAATTTCATTTTCTTCATTTTCTGGTCGATTTTTTCATTCTTACTTATCAGCACTTAAAAATGTTCAGACGTTTTTCCATAATTTTGAAGAAGGAAACAAATCCACCAACTTTTTTTTAACTCTACAGGAAAAAAATACAATACTTGTAAATTGTCTGAGCGGTACGAAAGTATCAGAAGTCCGTTTTGAATATTCAGTAGCAATATTGTTTCCTTTCAATAAATAATAAACATATTATACAGTTTTTTTTTAATTTCCCACAAAACAGCTTTTTGGATTTGTTTCCTTCTTCAAACGTACGATTCAATTACTGTTTTATAATAAAGGAGTTGGATAAGAGGTGGAGCAGTTTTCTCCCAGATAGTCTGGGCACAGGGTAATCATCAACTACTCTTGGAAACAAAATGGATTCATTTTCAACAAATAAAACACATGTAAGCAACCATTGTTACACTAATTTTTTAACAATTTATTTTCGTCAACAAACAAATAACATTCAACAGTAGTTGATATTGCATACCAATAGTAAAACGTACGTTTGGTTATAAATTCAAACGGAAATCATTTAGATGTATTACACTTTGAACTATACATACGGCAATACCTTATCAGCATAACATGTCATGTAAAGCTCTTTATCTTGATACATTATTGTTCTTAAATTTAATTGTGTTTAGGCCCTAGCAAATGTTTCCTGGTGAATTCCTGTATGGAACTGTGCTAGGTGCGTGTCTTTCGCTACATTGTGGTGTAACAAAATTCATTGCCACCTGTTAGCCTCCGTAAAGAACGCTTGTTCTCTTGCTCTGTTGTCCTTGTTGGGAACCACGGTGCGTTGCGGGGAACATGTGCTTACAGCTTGACTGATGAGTATTCAACTTATAGAACATATAAAATTCATTCAAGCGTATAGGGATTCAGGGAAAGGGGAAGACTGGAATTAAGTTTAAGATAAACATACATTTATAAAAATATAAAGAATCCACTACAACCATAATAAACGATTACCAAAAATATATATTCAATAGGACTAGAATATTCCGACACCATTATTCGCAAAGACTCTATGTCATTACGCCCACTGGTCAGATCACTCACTTCTGAAAATGGTCACAACGCCGACCGAAATAGGCAGAAAGCCCACCACTCTGAATGTTTATTGGTCACAACGCCCACCGATCCGATTATCCAAATATAAAACAGTTAAGAGGGTCCAACGCTGAAAACGTAATATCGCATACTTTTTAAAAAAAACGGTCAGAAGGCAAACACTTATAACGGTCAGAATGCCCACTTTTAAAACGGTCAGAACGCCCACTTTTAAAATGGTCAGAACAACCACTCTTGAAAATGGTCAGAACGCCCACCCTTGGAAACGGTCACAACGCCCAATTTAAAAAGGGGCAGAACGCCCACCGAAATGATCAGGGTCCCCATACACTGTAAAAATGTAGAAACACGAAATCGATAAAAGTTACTCCGCTTTATGGAGAAACAAAAGTGGAAAATTAGCGTTTTGTTGTATTTAAGTACGGCAATACATTATCATAATGATGCCATCTAAAGCTTTTTATCTTGATATATTATCGTTCTTAAATTCAAATTTGTTTAGGCCCTAGTAAATGTTTCCTGGTGAATTCCTGTATGGAAGGCCCAAAGGAACTGTGCTAGGTGCGTGTGTTCCGCTACATTGTGGTGTAACAAAATTCATTACCACCTATTATCCTTGGTAAAGAACGCGTGTTCTCTTGCTCTGTGGTCCTTTCTTACTTGTAGGGGTCCAAGGTGCGTTGTGCGGAACATGTGTTTACAGCTTGACTGATGAGAATTGAATTTAGAGAACATATACACTTAATCCAGGTGTATAGGGATTCAGGGAAAGGGGTATACTGGAATAGTGGATATAGTGTAAGCCCTTTAGTGGAAAGACTGGTAACCTTAACTCCATTTTAAAGTTCAAAATTTTCTTTGTAAAAGCTTAACTTTAACTGAACATTTGCTGAAACTGGACAAAGTGTTTCGTCGGTGAACGTTCAACTTATTCAATTCGGTCATTTTCTGATCGAAGTGTAAGCTAAACTGACCGTTTTGAGGTTACGTACTTCTGTGGATGAAGTTTAAGCCTTGGTTTGATATTTTATAATCCAATAACAGGAGTAAAGTTACTTGCTTGTCACTGAACGAACCACTATTTTCAGTGTTTATGTTGCTTTTACACTCTGAACAGTAAACAGTTGGCTGGTGCATCGAGAACGATATGATTTCTTTGACGGAAAGATTAATTAATATTACTGGGTATAGGTCTTTACACAGTAGCAAACGTACCTCTTTTTTTTCTCCAGACATTCCTCGTGGTAAAATCTAAATGTTAATCATTAACGTCCTCCGCAGTAAAATCCAAGCTATAAATATCACTCGGAAAGCCATAAACACCAACTGACTCCGTAACTAAGTGGCGAGGGCATCTGATTACTATGCTAGTGGACCCTGGATCGAAACCCCAGCACCTGAACTTTTTTTTTCTTTTTTGTTTAAAAAAAGTAAATTTTAAAAGTATAGTACATTTTCTTCTTTTATACTTTCAAAAAATGCTCAGCTTCAAAGAAATACGTTGGAAACGACATATATGCGCATTTTGAAATTTTACAGAGTATAACGTTCAACCGGAAACTGGCTGAATGTAGGTTAATCCAAAATGTAGAGGCAGGTCAGCTGCCTCCATTTCTTGAATGAACGTTATGTCTCCTATTCTTTCAGTGTAGGTTAGAAAATACAAACCCTACCAAGGTACAGAGTTAATATTTAATTTTTTGCAGTTTATTACTTATAATAAATCGATATTGAACAAACATAATGGAAATAGCTCGGAAAAACGTTCACAAAGTCTACCAGCCAGAACGCTCTCTTAAACAAGTGAGCGGAATCAGTCGGGGCCTGTGCACATAAGCTACCACCAGGCTACAGCAGCGAGTATACTGTTTACCTGATAATGTTGCTTTCGCTTGTGTTTCTTCTAAGTATACGTATCTGCTATGTCTTACTATGTTGTTATATTATATGCACCTTAACCCGGTCATAATAAATAAGGCGAAATAAATGAAAATACCATTACAACAAATACTAATAAACGATTCTAAAAATGTGGCTATCTGAACAATCATGGACTCAGCGGTGAAATCTCTATCTAAAGGTGGTTTAATTATTTTGAACGTTTCTAAAAGACCCTAGTGTTAAATTTGTATTTCTCAGTAAGTGTAGTATATCGCCTAAGAAAAACGCATCTGAAGCGAAATCTATATCATAATAGAAATGGAAAGTTGAAAACACGTCACATTAAACTATATGACCGAAATAAAATATTCGTTGAAATATAATTTAAAATTCAAGCTGTTTTAAACGTGCAAATGAAAACATGATAAATATAGTTAATTTCATTCTATTAGCCTTTAAGTACAATTTTTTATTTAATTAACTACGAAAGGCACATGGGAAGCGTAATTTAAGTAACCATTATCATACTCAGTCATTTTCTATCCACTTCTGGATGAAGGTATCCCCCTTATCTTTCCACATATTTTGGTCTGCTGCAATTCTCATCGACGTAGCTAACTTAAAACGTTTGATTTCATCTAACCATCTTGCATTTGGACCTCGTCACGGTCATTTCCTTCAGAATCCAATGTAGTACATTAGTCGTCCATAGTTATTCCTATCATGTGTCTCATTATAACTCTTTGTGTGAGTCTTAATCTTTGAGTCGTTTACGCATTCAATGTCCAAGTATCACAGCCGTACATCATCACAGGTAAGACACATTAATTATAAACTTTACGCTTGAGACACATTTTTAGTTTGCTTTTGAAAATAAAATGTGATATTCCAAGCGAGCTCCACGCCATCTTCTATTTATTTCAACCGTCAACTTAGCATACGATGATTTGAGCTGCTCCTTATAAATATTATCTATGCCTATTTTCTCCGTGAATCAATATTTCCTTCTTTGCAGCATGTTGATTGTGGATTACTTTTGTTTCACTTAAATTCATTTTAAAACCTTTTTTTGAACCCTCATTACACAGTTCATTTATTCTAGATTGTAGTTCTTCTGTATTGAAAGAAACAGGGCTATAACATCAGCGAATCGTAGGTGATGTGAAAATAATTTGGTAAGTTCCTCTTTCATTTTTTTAGGTACCCCATTTAAAATTCTATGCTGAGAGTCCATCATCTCCTGGTGATTTTTCGTACTTCATCACTAGAATTACTTTATCCACGTCTTGTTTTATTACGGCAAGGAATCATTTTCTCCTTAAATTCATTTCCCCAGTTCTCTTTCAAATATTTTTATTATTTCCTCCTTACTTGTGGTTGCAGTCTCGTCAGGTCTCTTAACTGCAATTAATTGTTATTTTCCCTGTCATGAGCTGCTGTTTGCTTTCTTCAGGCTTGTGTTCTCCTCGACAGTGTTTCTAGTAAGATGTTCGTTGTATCTTTGTATTTCCTCTATAATTTTCTTCCTTACAGTTTTATTTAGTATTATGTACTGAATCCTCTTTATGTAAATTTCCTCTTTTTTTTCATTGTCCTCCTTTTCTTCAAGGGTTTACTTTCTTCTGAGATTTTGCTCGCTCTTTTCATTTTGATGCCTGCTGTTTCCTTTGCAGTCTCTCTCATTATCCTAGTTAGTATTTTATTTCTGCTTTTGAGATCTTGTTTATCATATAACTTCCAGAGTCCTGAATCTGTTGCTAAGTGTTGAAACTGTTGTTAGTTCTATCTCCAATATCTGTGTGTGTTTTCTTAGATTTTTCAGAACTAAAAGTGGCGACTTTCCTCTTATAAGCTTATTTCACTCAAGTTTAGTATTTAGTTTCAATTTTCATATTACCATTCTATGATCACTCCATATTCTTGCAGAATTCGCCTATTATTCTATAAAGCGTAGTCTATTTCATTTTATTCCCATTTGGGCCTTTCCATGTCCACTTGCTCTGGGGCTGTTTCTAGAAAAAATGTATTGGAAATGAACAGTCTGTTGGCTTCTGAGAATACCACTAACTTCTCTTCTCTCCTGTTTCATGTGCCAAAGTGAAAGTTCCCCCTCTCGTGTCACTGCTATGCTTACTTCCTACTTTTGTATTGAAGTCTTCTATTACAATTTTGTAATGCAAATTATTACTTCCCAAAATCTTCTATATCGCCTCCTACAGGTCTTCGGTTTCCTTTTCCAGATGTTGTAGTATATACTTGTACAACTTCTACATTGTATCTCTTACTTATTTTTTATTATTACTCATGTAATTCTATCTGAAATTCCTTTGGTTTCTGTGATCTATGTCTTCAGGTCTTTATTCATGATAAAGCCAACATCTGTCGTTTTTTCATTTTCTGTACATTTGAAGCAGAACGTGTGTCCTGACGGTAGTTCCAACTATTCTTCATTCTTCCTTCAGATGGTCCTATGATGTCCCACTTAATCCTTTTAATTTAATTCTCCAGTTCTGTTAATATGTCCTCTCCTGCAAGTGACTGGCAGTTAAAAAAGTGACTGGTCCTATATGTATTACATTACCTAGCCACAAATATCGCACATAGCTTTTGCCGATAAGGCATGATTACGGAAAAGTAACAGAGAAACGGTAACGTAAAACGCCTAGATATATTAGACCTGATTTAAAACAGATCAATCAAAATCTTTTGAAGATGCATCGATCCTGAAAGTTGAAGCATCAGTTGGTTGATCTGATGAAGCATATGAACCAATATGTTACGCAAAATTATCACACTATTATTCAAAACTGATCTACAAGCATGGCTTTATTACTTCAAGGAATTTAAGATAGAGTTTGGAATAATCTATTTTTCTATTTAAATTGAGACAACCAGACAAGTGTCAGTTTCAATACAAGCCCATAGTTTCGATCCCCAAACCAACATGTGATTTGACTCAACCCACTTCCTATAATCTGGTCATTGGGGAATCGAAGTCCCATCATTGGAATTCAATCAGCACTTACTTTGAATTGTGTGTGGGAAAATTTTTATATTTGGGCGCATGGCGCGATGTTAAATCCGACATGCGCGATGGCGCATCTATACAATATACAAAGAAAAGAAAGAAAAACATTAGCAAAACCTTCAAAAATAAGTGCAAAATAGAGATGGGCAAAACTAGCCTAGCAGCTATTTTTCACTTATACATGGGATACATTGATATGACTGCTACAACCGATGACAAATAGCAGTTACTGGCTTAGCTGCTATTTTTCTCCGAAGCTTGTTAATGGTAAAGCACATCGTTTCCTGTTTTCTAAACAAACAGAAGTGCTGGGAGAACGGACCAAAATGGCAGGGACTTGTGTGCAGAGAGGACACCCACGATGTGTGAACACTAATTAATTAGTAGCGTCTGTTACTCGTGTACGGAATTGATATAAATACTTCTCAGAAAGCACTGGGTGGTAGTTGGCTATGTGGAGTATTGAATAAGGCGTCGGAGTTGTAATACAGTGGTCCCAGGTTCGATAGTAATTCATCGAAAGTTTTAATTTTTAAAATAGCTCATATTTTATTTATATTTTAAATTGGTTATTTTGAAATGTTATTGTTTAATTTGTTTTATAACTGTATTTGCACTTAACGTTGTTTGTAATATTTTCCGTTTATTCTGATTATGTAATCATAATCAGATTTAATAAATTGGTAAAAAAAATGGGTAAGGCATTGGACTTTTGAGTCGGTGGTCCCGGGTTCGGTACTCCTTCACCTAAAGTTTTTTTTTTTTAGTTTTAAGAGAAACTCCTTTTTTTTTGTAGTTTCGAAGGAAAGATCTGGTCGTGCTATTAGGCTTTTATCTTCCACTGAGGCAGTGAAAACAGTACGTACATTAAATAGTTAATAAAATTCACATAATTTAGAAAAAAATGAACTAGCAATTTGAAGAAGTGAACAAAGGCTAAAAAATCGAAATTAGCTTTTAACTAAAAACGTACCTCAATTTATACCCGCATATCATAAGGCAGAAAAAAAGAACGATAGCTAGTTATAGAATGATTCATCTGGCCTTGGAAATATTAGTCAGTTTGAAGAAAGGAACAAGGCCACTAGCGTTTCAAAACAAGAAGGTATATTTTCGAATGTCTGAGAAAATATGATTCAGTAGCGTGTGCAATAAAAGAGAACACCATACCTTGGTCACTGATTTTATTAAATTTCCTTATGCCTTTATATAATAATAAATCACAGCCATATTCAATCCACTACTGGATGAGGCCTCTCCTCGAAGGGACTAGTTGGTCTACTGCTCGCACGCTGACCAAACGGGTTGAGAGATCACAATTATATTTTATTCACTGCAGCTCCCCAGTTGTCCTTACGATGCTGGGTCAACGAAGAAATTTTTGAACCCCCACCGGGAATCGAACCCGGCACCGCTCGCACTGAAGTCGTCCACTCTACCGACTAGGCTACGCAGGAGCTCAATGCGTTTATATATATATATATATATATATATATACAATTATAAATATGACTATATATTATTATTATAAAATATTGTTTTGTATATATATATGAAATGATAAACATTTTTTTTCTCCGTATTAGCTTTCCTACATGCTACCAATCCACTAAATTGATAATTGGAAACTGTCTGCTTGTCAGTTTCATTTACGGTGAAGGAGTAATGCGCCTGTGCGAGAATGATCTCGCCGTAATAGGAGTTTCTTGTAATTGAGACACTACAACAGGGAACTTGTGGCAAGCGATAGGAAGAGAGCATTGTCAACACATGAGTTAATCTTGCCTGCAATAAAAAAATCCCTTTCGGTAGGTCTACAAGCTGAGGTAGATCTCGAAGTATTTTCTTTATTTTGAAATATTCAAATTTCGCCTTATATGAGAGCTATTCAGAAACTATTTATTGATTTGTAGATTATTCATCAAGAGCAGTTCAACGATACCCCACAAGAC
>JAGDQP010057836.1:0-12666 GCA_022664845.1 Lepisma saccharinum
TCATATTTATGCACCTGGTACTGTTCAACTTCTTAAAAAAAAAAGTATATCATAACATGTGAATATCGTATAAAGAAGTTACTAAATCATTCGACAGCGTGAATATTACTTTTAGCGAGAATTGAAGTTTATATATGTACTAATATTTTTTATTGAATTATAAAATATTATTCGCTATACAAAACACACAAAGTATGAAGTTTTTCTTCGTATTAACAAGAAGTTCCACTTATTAAAAAAAATACATAAGAAAATACGAAATCGCAGAACTATAAGCATAAGTCACATAGAAACTGTCCCCCTTCATACGCTGTGCAATCTTGATGCCACCATTTTTTGCATGAATCACACTGGATCTAGTCCTCGTCTGGTGAATCGACATTGTGGTTATACAATGGACATGAATATTCCACTGCATCGGGAGGTGGCCTTTCTCCATCCTTTTCTTTTTTCTTCTCGAACAGTATCCAACCTTTTCGTATATGGCGCGGACGTAAGAATTTCAGACTCTTTGAATTTGTTTCCCACTGTCACACGTTTCTTATTTTTAGGAAATGCATTACATCTGAGGGTAACACTGACGATCTCGACGTGGAGGGTATCTGATTATCATCCACGCTCTCAATTACAAGTTCCTCTACTGATCTTTCTTTATTGTTAGTTGTATTTGACGTTGAAGGTAACTCATGATTATCCTTTCTTTCAATGACAATTTCTTCTCTTGGTACACAAACACTACAGTCTTCATTGAGGTCAACTGGGAACCCAAATTTTCCACAGTTTGCGGAATGCATTCCACTACGTTGTTTTCTGTTGAGCCTGGTTCATTGTTGGAAGCCGGTTGATTAACAGTTTCAAAAGAAATAAAGTCTTCGTCATTAAAGATGTACTTGTTTAGTGGGAAAATTCCACACGATTTGAAACCGTTTACACCCTTCTCAAGAGTGCATATTTTAAGTAAGTTTCACCAAACAATTCACAGAACTGGAATTACGTAATAACTCTACCTGGATGATTAGTAAAGCATTGTTCGCAAAGTTTAGCGTACAACGTTTTCAAGGGCTTGAACAAACACTTGTCTAATGGTTGTATCTTGTGACAACTATGTGGGGGCGAACTAATCATATGGATAAAGTTCAGATTTGCAACTTTCGCCTAAGCCCGTCACGTAAGAGGGATGACGTCCCTCAGCGATTACACAACCCGGGAAAGGGATGGGGAAGGTAGCGACCAGGGCCATTTGAGTATAGGTAGCATCCTGGAATTCACCTGGCTGGACTAAGGAAACCCTAGTCCGGATGACCGGACCTCCCGAATACGAACACATTCTCAACCAACTGAGCTACAGTAGCTTGGTAGCCACAACTGACACCTTATACTCTATAGGCTGTGCACATTCTGATATTTTATCAGGAAAAAATCATTGCCGTCAGTGGCCTCGTAGTTGCCAAACGGTCAGTGATAGGTGGTTGTGCCCATAGAAACTTTCTTGGGATGACAAGATCTACAGCATATCACGGTTTCAGCAATTCCATAAGAAATCCAAGAATATCGTTATCTTCGAGTGTTTGCAAAAAAATTGCCTCGTAGTGGCCAAACGGTCAGTGATTGGTAGACCATTGTAGTGTGCTCGTGGAGACTTTTTCTCAGGATGACAAGATCTACAACATATCACGGTTTTAGGCAATTCCACCGAAATCGAATTTCCATAAGGCTTGTGCGGGGCCCTTTAAAGATGAAACTGTATATACATAGCTTTTAGTTTTAGTTAAAATATTTAAAGAATAAAATTATTTGCAAGTTTGAGGAATGGGGCAAAAGTCCGCATTCGGATTCTTGCCCCACAAATAATTCAGACTTTTACCCCATTCGCAGTTTCGCACATATTTCATTCAGAATTAGGTGCTGGCGCCATAGCTGATACGGTGAAAAGGAAAGGTAATGCATATTGTTAATAGAAAATAACAACAAAACAAGTCGCAACATCTCTCACCAAATGTAGTACTATTTCCCATAAAAAAAATACATCAAAGTAAGAAAAAACTTAACTCATCGTATTTCCAAATTGCAGCGCACCACTTCATGAACATGAGCAGAACACGTATGTCATTAAACCTACCTATAGCACAAACAGTGTTGCACATCTCCAACAAAAAGTACCAAAAAAAAACAAAAGGACTTTTACCCCCGAACACTCTATGTATGTGACATTACTATGAGGCAATTATGCAATAGCCTGAAAACACTTATTTCGTTTTAAAATAACAAAAGAAATGATAAGCAAATGCATACAAAATCCATATCGAAAGGACAGTATACACAAGAACAATTTGCATGCATCTGGGTTTAATTTCTTTCGTTATTTAAAAATTAAATGGGTGTTCTCAGACTATTGCATAATTACCCGATGGTAATGTCACATACTCTTCTCTCTCACAATAATACAATTACGCTAAAACTAACTTCACACACATATTACTCATAAGAGTTTAGCCCATAATGACATATTAACGGACCACCTTCCAACCGAGATTCAAGATGGTGAACTCATGATAGTGGCCATGAATAACATACCCTCCAACAGGTAGCGCCTTGCTCCGAGCACCCTTTACTGTGTATTTGCTTTCAATTTCTTTCAGTACTTTAAAAGCATAAGGGTATTTCTACATTTTTTGCTAACTCTCCACAGTCAAGAATCTGATAAGATAAAATTAATTGCATGGGCGGTAACAACAAGAATTTGACTTTTATATCATCGGTATATCTAAAAGCAATTGCATTCGACCGGTCAAAATTTAGATGTGCACATACTTTGACATTCTAACCACGACGGTGTATATATATATATAGGAGCTCCTGCGTAGCCTAGACGGTAGCGCGCTCGACTTCAATGCGAGCGGTCCCGGGTTCGATTCCCGATGGGGGCTCAAATATTTCGGTGTTGACCCAGCATCGTGAGGACAATTGGGGAGCTGCTGTGAATAAAAGACAGTGGCGATCACAGTGAGAGCTTCAGCTCTCCTCTCCCAACCCGTCTGGTCAGCGTGGGAGCAGTAGACCAACTCCTCCCTTCGGGGAGAGGCCTCATCCACTAGTGGATTGAATATGGCTGTGATTTATTTATTATATATATATAGATTATAATATATATATACAAGAAGAGAAATGAATGGATTCGCGCACAAACAAAGGTAGAGGATGTAATCAAGACTGCGAAGATGATGAAGTGGAAATGGGCCGGTCACATAGCTAGGCGAACAGATGGAAGGTGGACGACAAATGTACTACAGTGGATTCCTAGAGAAAAGAAACGACCGAGACGACGTCCAAATGTAAGATGGGTAGATGAAATCAAACGTTTTTCAGGAGCTACATGGATGAGGATATCAGCAGACCGAGATATGTGGAAAGAAAAGGAGGAGGCCTTCATCCAGCAGTGGATAGAAAACGGCTGAATATGATATATATATATATATCTTCTTCCCCATAAGTATGTTTGCTTGTAAGAAGAAGAATCTCTTCTGCGGATCGGTGAACAAAGAGCTGAGGAAGAAATTGTGTTGTATGGAGCAGAAACATGGACACTACGGAGTGACGAAAGAAAATTGAAGCATTTGAAGTGTGGACATGAAGAAGAATGAAAAAATCAGCTGAGTACAGGAGATGCGAAATGAAGAAGTGTTATACACGAACAGTCTTGGAGACAATAAAGAAAAGAAAGAGAAATTTATTGGGACATTGGTTGCGCAGAGATCGTATACTGAGGGATGTAACTGAAGATATGTTTAAGGGGTAAAGAGGAAGAAGACGAATCCAACTCTGACAATATTGAGGAAGATAACTCGTATGTTGAAATGAAAAGGAAAGAGAAAGATCGGGATGAATGAAGAGGGCTGAGTCTGCCTTGAAGGACCTGTCTTACCGCCCATACAATTCATTTTATCTTATCTTGAAGGACCTGCCGCTTTGGACAAACACTAATGACGATGACTGATGAACTATGATACATCTGCAAGTCACGTGGTATTGAAAGCATGTGGCCGCGCTGTTGCAAACTTGGTCACCCACACAACACCTCAGCCACAGTCATTGTTCTCTTCCTTCTCATGATCTTCACCCTGTTTAGCTCAGAAATGCAATTCAACTGCTGATAAGCTATTACAGATGCGGGCTTTTATTTTACTTGATATGGCAGCATCGGGGATATTTAATATTGCATTCCCAATCAATACCAGCAGCCAATGACAGGACTGTTGCCGTGTGTTGTTTCTCCGTGATTGGGGACCGACTGATAAGTAACAACGACCTTAGAACAAAGTTACAGATAATCAACCGTATGCAATAATGTTGAGCGTTAAGGATAATGTAAAGCAACGATCCCAATAAAAGACGGCAGCACTATCCCCGTATACGGTATGTCTAATGTATTCTTATCGTTGCACGAAATTTCCTTGCTGCTTCAGGTCTAGGGAGTTCAAACTTTCAGGGAAGAAAGTACATGACCAATTCAAGTGCATGATCGATGCCGATTTTTTATTTTTGTTTTCCTTCATGGTTGAAATCGCTTCATTATTGTTGTGAATATCAAAACCTATAAAATGACGCTCTTTCAACAATGAACAAAAAATAAAATTAAAAATCGGGCCGGCCGGGTGCCCGAGCGGTCTAAGGCGGTAGGCCATCGGCTCGAAGGTCCCGGGTTCGAGTCCAGGCAGGGGCATGGGTGTGGATCTTAACAGTAAAGGGCGAATCGTGACGGGCCGAAGTCCAAAGTTACTAGACTAACCCATATAAAAATAAGGTATCCCTAAATTAAAAAAATTGGCATCAATCATGCTCTTGAATTGGTTACGAACTTTCTTCCCTGAAAGTCTGAACTCACTAGGCTTGAGTTTGTAGGAGCAGCAATGAAATTTCCTGTAACAATGAAAATACATTAGACATATACAGAGGTAGTGCTGCCATCTTTTGTTGCTTTACATTAACCTTAAAGAAATAGCGAAACAGGGGGTAGAAACCTGAAGATATAAATTATTTACGAAAATTAACAAATGAAATTTTCCCACTGCATATTGAACAGTAAATTATTAATCTGTACTGATATAATATTTGTTCTTTATCTGGTTTATGATGATGATTATCAGGAAGATAGTGGCTCCTCACGCTACAGAACTGTGACTGTATTAAGATAATAAAACAATAATTGAGAAGCTTGTTTTCAAAAGATACCAACTCCAAAAGTTAGATTTTTAGAATTTCTTTCAAACCATGAGGAATCAGAATCATGAGGAATTGTATTTTACCAAATATTACTGTCAAATAAAAATGTGTTGGCCGCACTGCAAAAATAATAAATAATTTAGTAAATTTTTTGTATGAAAATCGTTAATGTTTGAGGACAGCGACAATACAAGTGGAGTGAGTGAATCATTATTAATGTCCTAAACGAACTGGTAAGCTTCTAAAGACAGGACCTACAGTTTTTGGTAAAGTGGATTCCGAACCCGTCCGTTCAATTTCTGTGACCACGCACACAGAAAGTGGATTTCATTGTACAAAAAGTACAGATATACTACAGGTTATTAATGAAGCTCTAGTTCAGAATACTATATTCATCTCTTGAATATACTTACAAACATTTACGACACAAATGTCAGATATTAACCCTGTATGTTACAGTTATTGTCTTGAAGCCATCAACACCGTGCCATTTTTGGTTCGGCCTATGTCATTCTGTTATATCATGTATGACGTAATAAATTATTTTGAGGATATGGCATCTTCATTATTCCAAAATGCAGAACGAAACTTCACTATGTACTGTTAAGTTTCAGTCACCACAACAATTATTCACATACTTACAGCCGACTTTTGTTTTCAGATTTCTTTCTCGCGCTGAAGCAAATATGCCCTTTGCTTGCCTTACTAATTTCCTCCGATGAATCACAAAATTGATAACCTCTGATTTCAGCATATGGAATATTGTTAACTATTGCACTACGATATATACATGATGACTCAGAAGCTCGTGTAACGTCCATAATTCGTTCAGTAATTGGCGTAAAGCATTGAAACAAAAAGGGAATAAGTTAAGTGCATATACAGAATTGAATTATGATACTTGCAAGACCAGTAGTGTCCAGGAAAGTAACTTCAAAATTTTAAATAGAAATGTGTCAATTTTTCCTTTCATTGCAACAGACAATAAACACCGAACAACTTTTAGAAGAAACATTTATATACAGGGTGGTAACTTAACGAACAAACTTCAAGGGATAATAGTAAATTTAAAAAATAAGCAAAAAAGTACCAGTTATAGAGGTGGAAATTCTGACGCGTTTCGGAGCTACAGGCTGCCGTAAGCGTGAGGAAATGAACTTTAGAGCTTCATATTTCCAATACCACTAGTGGTAGAACTGATGCGGCATACTATCGTCAGAGATTTAAAACCTGTTCTTTCAAAAAATTCATAATCCATAATTATACAATCAGTGCGCAAGGGATTCCCCAAGAAGAGCTGAAACCGGCCCACTGACATTTACAACTTAAAATTACGAATTTGTTTCTTCTCTACCCTTCTTCTCGCTTCAAACTATCAATCAAGATACTTGATTAATATTAAACATACCGTACAATTTTACACACACCAAATTATTAATGTAAGGGGAATAGTAAGAGATGTGGTGATTGCAAACTGACCTGTTAAATTAAACATGCAGAACACAGTTTCTCTATGCATGCAATATGGGAATTTACAAGAAAAAATCCCACAGCTCAAAAATTTTCTTTCACCTTGACAGTAGGCGAAACAGGAATAAGATTAACATGAATTCCTGTTTCGCTTACAATTTTGATAACAAAGGAATTCTGATAAATATGACTGGGGTCCCAGTAGGCGAAACAGGAAGACACGACACAAAATAAACAACAGACAAGAAGATAACGCACAATACATGATGCAAATTAAGAAGAGCTGAAACACTGTCACTTTTGGCGACCCGGCACGAAACTTGACCCGAATGATCCGATTAACTCAGTTATCCGGTCCGAAACTTGACCAAGTGACCCGATTGACTCGGAACCCGGCCTTGACCGAAATCGCCAGACTGAGTTAACTCTGTGACTCCATGATCGAATCTTTCCATATTATAACGTTAGATTACTTAAGAAGTGAGCTACATAATTATGTGAGCTTCATATTTGAGAATTTTAAAAGATTTTTATCCTATTTAATACTTCAAACACAAAATTCTTTCAGAATAACATTTCCAAGGGAGTATTTGCATACACCCGGTGGCACTTGTGTTCTTTCCGGGGATATGAGACTATTTCCATATTTCTTATTACTATCATTAGGAACTTTTCAGCATCGTATTTTCAGTACTCTGGGGAACACACCTGCTCCCGGTCACCGCAGATGGAAAGACTGCTCAAACGCAACAGTGTATATATAATAAGGAAAGAATGAAATCTCTTGCTTCACCCTCCGAATCACCGGGTCAAAATCGAATCACCGGGTCCGAAGCACAGACCCGGTCTAAAAAGTGAACCGTTTCAGCTCTATCGCCAAAGGAAGTAAGAAATTCCCTAAAATTCTCTGCAGAAAAGGCAGGTCGAAATGAACTTGAATTGGACGACTTTTCAGCAGATAGCAATAATTCGTTTGCGCCAAATCGATATATTTAGACCGATTCCATATGGCGAACGACTTTTTTTTAGTCTCTTGACACGAGCTACCGCTAACAGTACAAGACCTTATATTCCCACTTTGTCCGTCCGTCTGTTCATGTCAAAAATACATCTCATGAACCACAAGGTGTAGCGATGTGGTGAGGTGTTGCAGGAAAAATCTTGGGTAGACTAGCTCAGACCCACCACAGACGTCTTGAACGGTGCAGTGGGGAGTCCCAGACAGCGGACCTTTGATTTTTCAATTTAGTAAGCGATTAGTATAAGGGAAACTAAACCTACGGGATAGTTCTGCGGATTTCGCCACATACGGACTGCGCAGCTGGCACTAGCTGCATGACTATGCTATCAATGGACCTTCGGAGCCTTATCGGCTGTTAGCAGAATCGCAGTGCTAACTTGTTTTTTATGTGCGGTTGCATAACAATCAAGAGTAAGAAATACACACATTCAACGAACGCTGTTATCAGGGAGTATCACTACTTGTTGATTGGCGGTGATTAGATTACGTATGCCATCTTTATTCACACGAAAAGTCATCTTATTCAGGTCATTATGACCTACCTTTAATTCAGATAAATGAATTTTAATTTTAATTCTTACCTTTAGGTAACTTTGGCTCAGGCCGTATGGATGATGGGAGAATTGGTGGAATAATAAAGAAAGTGGGAGAAAACAGGAGAACTGCGAGAAAATCCACGTCCGCGGTGTTTGTCCACAACAAAGCCCACATGGCATGAGCTGGTATCGAACAGACGACCCCAAGCACCAGAGGTGAGCGCTCTGCTACTGAGCCACCGCACTTCAGAGAATGTCTGGGAACCGTCTATTTAATCTAAATAATCTCCTAATATGGACCAATTGCACATTTTTAATGATAGAGTGCGTTTGAAGTATTCGATTATAGTATGCCGCATCAGCTCTATTATTAGTAGTATTTAAAAATATGAAGCCCTAAAATTTATTTCTCCACGCTTTTGGTAGTTTCGAAATGCGGCGGAATTTCCACCCATGACTTCGACTTTTCCCCTTACTTTTTATGTACTATCATCTCTCGCAGTATGTTGGCGCATTACGTTACCGCCCTGTATATACAGGATGTAACAAGACTTCTGAGGAAAACTTCGGGAGGTAAGTCCTGACATCAAAACAAGAAAAAAAGGTTCCTATAAACATGGGTCAAATTCCGCTTTGTGTTGGAGATACAGCGTTCCCAACTTGAAGCCCAAAGTCGACGCTTACAATAGGAGGAAAATGAATATGGAGGATATCAGGAGTGAAAAGTCTACGTCACCGGGTTATCAGTGTTGCCAACCTTGAATTGTTAAAAAAAAATTCAACTGTAACTACGTCGTGTATACTTGGCATCCCCCGGTGATGATAAACAACATACGTAAGGCACACATAGTAGTGTCGCAAACTACGTATAATACAAGAGACGAAATATCGGAGGAAAATACGTGGTTTGTTTAAGATCGCGAAAATCTTTCCTTTCAGGGCATGTGGATAGGGATACTTGTGAGCCTTGTAATGCAGTGAATTGTAAGTCGAATGTGTTTTAGTGAAGTCACACTTAATACTTTGAATAACGTATTTTAACGCATTTAGGCTAACAACTTCCACTCATACACGAGATAATCAACTATCGTGGACTGAGTGTGCTGATCCGATTCCCTTTCTCTAAATTAACTCTGAAGCTTTCACATCCACCAAACCAAAGCACGTAAAGGAAGCCGCAAAACAATTCTGCTTAACTTTCTATTCTTTCCGCACAACAGTAGTCATGTACACTCTCTATTCACATGATATCAGTGCGAAAAAAAATCACAGTTTACACTAAATTTTGTAGGTTTCCTGCAAAATTCTAATTATGTTGCAGATTTCTCATGTGTTATTGCTGTATGTGAATATTATACTAAGGTGAATTCAAGAAATAATCATTCTTGGGTGAATAAACGACCTACTAGTGAACCACAATCACTACTATAAGAAACATTGCCCATCATCTTGCCCAAATCCCTGGTTCAGTGGTGACGATTGCTGACTTCGGATAAACACTGGCAAGGTAGCGTGTGCTCGAACCCCGCTCACGCCTCCCATCCTGCGAGATGTTACCTTAAATAGATGGTCTACTTTTCCCTCCCTATTCACCGTTGGTGTGTTCACCATGGGACGTCATTTTTCCTATCTGTGAAGGGTTTACGCTATTCCTGCATCTTCAGACAGTCATTCTAAATTAAATAAAATAAAAATAAAATATTCATTTAGAATTGAATTTATTTAAAACCTTTACGCATCTCAAGTTCAGACCGGGATACGGTGGAACTGAATTTGATTTTTTTAATTTCAGGTTTTTAGGCATCTAAGACTCAGGCTCGAATAGGGGAGGGGAAAGGATGCGGAAAGGTGTCGGCCAGGGCCTATGTTGAAGGTGCCATCCCGACATTTGCCTAGTATGACAGAAAAAAAAACTGGAAAAACAGTAATGATGGGTAGTCGTTGTGATTGTTCCCAGGACCTTCCGACTGCTACGCCAACGCTCTACTAACTCAGATACGGCAGAGCTGTTTCAACATTCATTTACATTAAAATATTGGTATGCAGAATAATGGCCCATTGCAATCATAATGCACTTCTGTGATCAGGCCTTACCACTTGTGGTATTTCAAATAATCTACGCAAAGACTTTGATTTTTTTTTAAATGAAAGACATATCGTACACCTGAATTGACGAACACTGTTATATAAACCTACCGCTAGCGGCTAGTCCACCATCGCTATAAATCCATGACTTGTAATTACAATGTTTAAATGTCAAAAGTTGTTAGAAATTAGTTCAAGATTAAAAGGGAAATGTCACTGTCACACAAACGTCTTCGATCCATTTTCTGACGTAATTCTAACGTACAGTTCAACATTTCAAGTGTGGAGGGAAAACGAGATTAGTTTTCTAACATGGAAAACAGAACGAAAGAGAATACAAATTGGGAACAGCTTACACTGGCTAACCAATCATAACGAGAAAATTCATATGATCAGCTGAAAAGTGATTTCCCAGTTCCCTAAAAATAGAGTCATAACATTCACGTGAACATCAACATAAAATATTATCCTAATTGGATTTCATGCAATCTTCTGGATTACTTCAGTGATATATTTAGCAGCTTATGAGCGACAATATATGAGCCTGCCAATTTCCACCATCAGGTAGCATGCCGCCAAGTATATTAATAACACATATCCTGAAATATAGTCGGCCATATGACGATGACGTCAAGGTCCCAGTTTCCAAAAACCACACACATACACTTACCTACGAAAACGTACCTACGTATATATCCTAAGTATAACTGAAATCTAGTAGTCACAAACAGAACAGAAGATTTCATTACCACACGAAAAAAAAAAAAATGTTTGCAGCAGTTAATATGGAGAAACGGAAATACATTATTATACAAATTTTCCTCACTTTCCACGAATGTTTGCCCAAATTAATAGAAAATTACGGCACGTTCTTCTGTATACGGAAAAGGCTACTGAATTAGGATGTATTGATCCATCACGTTTTAGGCCGGGAGTAAAGACATGCTCTTACCGCCCATACAGTTAAATTTATCCATCACACGTTAACTGTCTAAATTAGGCATTCTCAACCACTTTCGGGTGAGCATTAAGTTACAGATATGGTAAGTAGAAGTCACAAAAATCGAACAAACTGCTGGACATACAAGTTGGAGTACACTGCTACAAGTACTCCAGTATGCATTTTCGTGACGCGACCTGACCTCGAAGTGACCGAGAGGTTAGCGCACTCGCTTTCTGTGCGTGTGGTCACGGATTCAATTCCCGCCAGTGTCCATTGAAAGGAGTGGTTCGGAGCCCACTTTACCAAGAAAACGTCCTTAGAAACTCACCAGCTCATTTAGGACGTTATCAATTCACTCTCACTCATGACGTGACCACAAGTTTCTTTTGGAAGTTTCGGGAAAAAATGTTAGTTCGCAAAAGCTTAAGATAACCTTCGAGACCACACTGTTGTAATAATTAGTACATTTGAAGACTTGAAGTAAATAAAGCACTAAGTGTCAATCCTACTTGCGAGAAAAAACTTTTTTTTTTTTTAATTTTAATTCCACATAAAACTACATGTCTCATCAGTTATAAACACCCAAATAGAAGGACTAAGCAATGTGTTTAGGCTTTGATTGCTATATATGTGATAGGTCTAACAACATTTATTGTTGTTCCTGTAAAAACGCAATTTTCACCAAAAAATGCACTTAGTGCATATATGCTTCAAATCTTCATTTTTCTGCAAACTGAGAATTTAAATTAAAGTCATGTTTATCTTTTTTCTATAATGAAGCAAAATATATTTCAAGAATAGATTAAGCGCACATGAGCTTTCAATCAACGTAGTATTTTATTAGTGCCCCAGGGCATGGTGAGTTAGAAAAGGTAAGGGTACGCTTGCACCTAGTGGCGGCGATTGCCTATTGAAAGAAAGGGAATGAGCTCCCATCAATAAAAAGGTAGGAGTACGCAGGACACGGAGTCATCCATAGAGTCCGTGGGAGAAAGGTACCTTCAAACAAACTGGTCCCCCTTCCCTATCATGGTCTGACTAGGGACTAACCAGACCGCTGACTCTGGGATTTTGACCGAACTTGGCAAACATGTAACCCAACCTGCAAAATTTGGGCCGAGGATGCGCACCCGGGGCAAAGATACGTCACTTTCGATTTATTACATGTGAAAACAATGGGAGCATTTTTTTTTTACAAGGGACACTCAGCAAGTAACAGAGTTCGATTTTGATGAAAATCCGTATTTAGGTACATTGCTTAGGTAAACCATCACAACCAAAATTATAGCAACTATTGTCAACAAATAACGACAAGGGGACCCGAGAAACATGGAACTTAGGCAACAACTAAATCGATAACAGAGTAAGGAAAACACCTTTAGTTTTACAAC